>CAEGAF010115149.1:0-29429 GCA_903067075.1 Micropoecilia bifurca
GTGAGGCTGAGCTGCTGCTGCCTCTCCGGCTTCTGAGCGTTTGAATGGGAAAATGCAAAAATCCAGCGATTTTGAAGAAAAACTATTCAGAATTGGTTAAGCTAAGTAAAACATAGACACTTTATAGTACAAAACCACAGGGTGAAAATAGCAATATAAATGATTTTATATTATATATTACTCTTCCATGATGACAGGTGAGGCTCTGCCTCACCTGCCTCCCCTGACCGCACGTCACTATATATATATATATATATATATATATATACATTCATTTTCTTTGCACCCTTGTCCCTTAGTGGGGTCAGGAGGGTTGCTGGTGTCTATCTCCGGCAAACGATCTGGCCAAGAGGCAGGGTCACCCTGGACAGGTCGCCAGTCTGTCGCAGAGCAACACAGAGACAAACAACCATGCACACACACACTCACACCTAGGGACAATTTAGACAGACCAATTTACCTGACAGTCATGTTTTTGGACTATGGGAGGAAACCAGAGTACCCGGAGAAAACACACGCATGCACAGGGAGAACATGCAGACTCCATGCAGAAAGACCGGGGCCGGGAATCAAACCCAGAACCTTCTTGCTGCAAGGCAACAGCTCTACCAACTGCGCCACTGTGCAGCTCTATATATATATAGGTAAATAAGTAAATAATTGCAGAATATGAAAAAAAGGCAAAAATCTGAAAAGTGTGGTGTGCATTTAAAATCAGCGCCACTGAGTAAAGACATCTGCACACCGTGCGCCGTCTTGTTTCACAGGGTATGTTTTGGAAAACAAAAAACAGGATAATAATCATGTTTTTCAGTTGTACAGTTGTATACGGTTTTTAAAAGCATGATTCTTCTTTCTTCAACTTTACAAGTAGGCGGTAGTGTGTTTTGTTCTGCCATATTAAAACATTGTTCACCAATCATTGGTTTTAGGGGTGTGAATACCTTTGCAAGTCACTGTGTGTTGTCCAGCAAGAACAACATGTTTGCAGAGTAATTGTGCTAAGATGATCTCTGGCAGATGTTTTGCTTGTTAGCTGTTAGAAATGAGACAGTAAAACAGAGAATTGGATGGTGCTGAACTCCAGACTTTTGCTGAGCATTTGTGTGGCAAGGGAAATACAATTTGTTGTGACTTGTACAGCTATTGTTGGACTGGCTATTATGTTAGTACGTCCTTCTTATTGCCCGTGTGAATGCAAACAGAAGAAAGGTCCCCACAGGTATGTGTTCTTTTGGAAAGCAATTCTGGGTTGATATTCTCAGAGTCCCCTCACCAACCCGGTCTAAAATAGTGCCTGATATGGTGCTAATGAATTTAAACTGGCTACCAAGGTACCTCACAAAAAGACAAACTGTATTTTAACCATTTTTTCTTAAAATACTAATGATTGATTCAAAGTTAATGTTTTCTTTGTCAGTGATGCGGAAGTTTTTTCAAACTGAATGCCACTGAAAACTGCCTACAAACCTTTCTACTCTTTTCCTTCAAAGGGCTCTGTCCTCTAGCTCCAGAAACTACAAGAAAAACATCGATCGCAGCGGGTTCACAAACAGCTGCCATCACTGCGGAAAGGCCTTCAAGAAGCCCAGCCAGCTTGTCAGGCACATACGAATACACACGGGTGAGTGAGAAAGCACAGATACTCAGTAACCTCTGCGCTCAAACATCTCTGATCATTCATTTTCAGGAAAAAAGAAAGAAAAAGCTGCAGGAAAGTAGGAGTATATTCACTCACCCACACATGGTCTTTCTCTGAAATGATGAGCTTTCAAGTGTGTTTTCTGTATTGAAAGAAGGATTTATTTCACTTTATTACAGTTGAATGTATTGATCCCAAAAGAAGAAATAGCTTTTTTTTGACAATAATATATTTTTTGACAACCTTTTCTGTTTAAAGTATTAAATATTAGTAAATACAACCATTGGTGATATAAAATTTATAAAAATAAATATATAGATAAGTGTGATGTTATAAGTCATTTAAGTATGACCTAAATATAAAATCAATAAAACAACAAGTATGTACGTGGAAATATGTTAAAGTATAAATAAATCTATAAATGAGCCCAGAGTAATCTTGGACTTCAAGACACTCTGGGCGTTGTATAATCAACAACAAATTAAGCAGTTTAACTCAATGTTCTGAGCAGTGGAAACTCTTAGAGTGCCTTGGGAGTGTGCATCAGCGAGACAGCTCCTGTGTGCCTCCTTGTTCACCGTGGTAACCGAGAACAATTGCTGGAGGCGGATTTGGAACATCTGAGGGATGAAGGGAGAAAACTCTGTGGGGATCTCCACAGACGGCTGCTGTGAAATGCTGTTGTATAAACTCCATTTTGACATCCAAGGACTAGTCTGAATGTAACCGGATATCTGGGAAAACATTTTTTACATGTTTTGACTTTTCATACACACAAAAGCTCTGTTTATTATTACTAAAAACAATTATTTATGAAAACTCTGATCAAATTGAAGATTTGAGAAAACTCCACATTTGTATTAGTGTGTCAACATTAGAAAACAGATTTTCCCATGCATCTGGCTACACGTGTTTTGACGCAATTCCCAAACAACATAATGTTTCCCAAAAAACATTATGTTTTAGTAACTTTATATTCTAATACGCTATTTAAAAGTAGTTAACCCTACTGACAAAATGAACCTGCTGACGCCATGTTAAATTCCCAACAGGAAGTCTTGATTGTTTTGAAGGATTCTGATTGGTTGACATTGGTTTTATCTTTTCACTACACTGCCCCCTATGGGTTTGGCATGTTTAAAACAACATTTAGTGGCGTATTTGTACGGGTTCATGTGGATGAAAACTTTATAGTGTGTACTATATTTTTTACACAATGTGGCAGAGATAATGGTTTTCAGAAAGATCTGGTTGCATGTGTAACAAGGCCTGAGTCTGAAGTGAACGGATTACAAAATCATTCCATATTTTTTTACATTTCAAGCTCCACAAAGTGCTGCCAGAATTCCTTGTGCAGTTTATCTGCTCATGGAGAAACACTCCCAAGCCCTGCTTGCAAATATCCATCCCTTAACCAGACGTAGCTGCAGCAATGGAGTAGGTAGTTTGATTGATAAGAGCTAATTACCTGCTTGCAGGCCATTTATCCATCCATCCATTTTATTACACCCTTGTCCATTAGTGGGGTCAGGAGGGTTGCTGGTGTCTATCTCCAGCTAATGTTCTGGGCGGGGTTCACCTTGGACAGGTCGCCAGTCTGTCGCAGAGGCCATTTATAATGGGTGGTTAAATCAAAGTTATACACTATTGTGTGTTGGTTCAGAGCAAGTTGAAAGGGTGTGTTAATACACTTTATCCAGTTGCATGTTTTAGAGTGTGGTCCAATCAACCAGGTGCATTTTAGCTTCTGATTTATTGCTTTAATTGATCCCCCAAAATAAGCTCAGCCTTCTGCCGTGTGGGGTGCGAGACGCTGACACAAATAAGAGATGTGGCAGTTTGTCTTCTTGATTGGAGTCTTTTATGTCCCCATTAATGCAAATCTGGGCAATATCCGACGGAGTAGTCCTGCTGCAGCATCAATGATATTTTTCCCCAACAAAACATCAGGGTTGGCCAGCTTTTCTTATCCACAGGTGAAAGACGGTGCATGTCTTTTCACTCATCGGCGATGGAAAAAAAGCAGGACGGGCAGAATTTTTATGCTCTGCTTCAGTTGCTTCACGGGTCCTTCAGCTGTATGAGTTGAGGGTGATGCTGCCAGAAGCAGCTTTCATCCACATGCTGATCGCACATCATCCAGGTGTTAATGGGTTCGGCTCCATAAGCGGCGGCGGCGACTGTAGCTCCAAATCCAAATCTGCCTATCAGTCGATGAGGTCAGGAGCTGCTTTTGGCTCGAGCTCTGATTTTTCTCCCATAAAGAGATGCTAGTTATGCCATCGTTGTTCCTTTTTGCATCAGAGATGATCATAGTGGATGGAAATTATTTACTGTCTGAACAGATTGTCTTCTGATTTTCAGGTGAAAGACCCTACAAGTGCAACCATTGCAACAAGGCTTTCAACCAGAAGGTGGTGCTGCAGACCCACATGGTGAAACACACGGGAGAGAAGCCTCACATGTGCATGTTCTGCCCAGCATCCTTCTCCCAGAAGGGCAACCTGCACTCTCACGTTCAGAGGGTTCATTCTGAGGTAACGCCACAGGACTCACTTCCTACACGAAACTGAACCTATTCACTTCATCCTTTTTTTTCATCTGCTTTTGTCATTTAAAAAAAATATTTTAAATACCGGAAAAGGCTACCAATTTGAATCGTCAGGCTGAAGGACACCATCTTGCTGTGTACCAATGTTTTCCTGGTTTTATTTAGTGCAACAATGATATAAAAGATGCATCCTGGCTGCTTATCTGAAATGAATTGTTGTTCTGACTTTTTAGGAAGATCTTCTAACACACAAAGTAAAGCGCCTGCCTTTAGGTCTGCAGCATTTTACTTTTAAGTGACTGCAGTGTAACACATTCTCTTTATTGTTAAATTCAAAGAGTAAAAAGGAAGTTGTGCTTCTTTCTTCTGCATTTTTATTCTGTAATCCAAGCATGACAAAACGCAAGCTAGATTTCCCTGAACTTTAATGATCTGTCAGCTTTTCCTTGGAAAGCGTATCGGGGGTTAAGAGATCAAAAGAGGCGCTGACGTCAAAGTATATCCTAGACGCCTCTGAATAGCAAATTCAGCCTGTGAGGATGTTTTCCCCACTTTGTCTGAACAAAGATTCTCAGAGTTGTTAGTGATCGATGCCACAATCTGCCTTCGTTTAGTTTCATGTCACTGTCAGTGTGAAGCACCACGATGGTCTCATCTGTCAACCAGAAATAACATATTTTAGCTAAAAGGAAACACCAAGCTTCAGTCTTGTGTGATAGATGTGGAAATTTGAAGTGCTTGTTGCAATTTCCTGCAAATGGATGATTTAGCTTGAATTGAACTAACTCTATTTCCGTGCTATGCTTTTTGCTCTTTAAACTTCTGCTTCATACATTTGAGGAAAAGAGAGAAATTTGAGAAGACAAATTTAAGGGTGTACAGCTTCACACCAACTTTAAAATTTCACTTTGTGTTTAGGCTGTAGCTCAGACTAGTTATATCCACGAGTATGTCTGATGTTAAGAAATATGTCACAAAACATAAAAAAAGAATCACAAGACAAGACATTTTAAAAACAGCTTAATAATGTAGCACACAAAAATCAAACTCTGACATCAGCACATAAAACCATGGCCACCTACCAAACTTGAGAGATCATATGGCAGTGACTGTAAAATATGTAGCTGCATTAAGGTTATGCTTTTGCACAAGCTTTCAAAGCTCGTCTTAAAACCCATCTATTTTACTTGGTGTTCAACTCCAGCGGGATCTAGATTCAAATTTTATGTTTTTGTTTTTAAACTGTAAGAGTTTTTATTTTTTTATTGTTATGTTGTGTTTTAATGTACAGCACTTTGATTCAACTGTAGAGAGTCCGACAAATCCCTTGGGGGGTGGGGGGGCATCGCAACTTCACGGGCGCCGATTTGTGCGCCGATTAATGTGTAGTTGCGTCACTGCCCCCACCAAATATGTTGCAGGCTAGTTTGCTCTGACCATTATTTTATTATTGACAATAAAGTTTACCTTCGACCAAACGCCCCCCTAAGGCATCCCAGCGCCCCCCTTTTGTAAAAATGTCCGCCAGCGCCCCCTGCGGTCCTCTGAACGCCCCCTGGGGGGCGGTACCGCCCACGTTGAGAACGTCTAAGTTAGTGGATTTAACTGCTACTACAGCTAGATCACATCCATCCATCCATCCATCCCACCCACCCACACCCACACCCACATACAACCAATAACCCAACCAACTAATCTAACGGACCAGTACCCTTCCCAGAGTTTTTTTTATTTTATTTTTTTTACCAACATTATGGATACCTAACATTTTGGTTTTACACTTAAAAGAAGAAGAAAAAAAAGACAATATCTCTGAGTGTTCTTCAGAAAGGTCAAAAACTGCATTCCTCTCTAAAAATACATCAGAACAAATTCAGGACATATTTTCACCATTACTGCCATGAATGTATTTTTCCCATAGTAACAGATAATAATGGGCCAAGGTGAGTGAATTATTTCAAGAAGGCAAAACAGCAGGGCCATTTAAATAACACATGCAATTTCAACAAGAGTGCTTCAGCTCTCTTGTTTCAGAGAGAGTTTTCCATTTATGATTTGCTGGCCTAATTGATAAATTGGATGCAGGTGTTTTTCTTGCCTTCGTAGCCATATTGAGAGCCCTGGAAACGGTTTCCTGTTTGCATTTGATTAAGTGCTGGTTCTTCCAGGAATGTCGAGGCAGTAATATTTTCACACGTGAAACAAGAGCTCAGGAGCTTTTTCACCAGAACTGCAGGCGCTCCATCGATAAAGGAATAAGAAATCCATTATGCAGATAATGTGTTTCCTGTTTACTCTTCACCTGAGTCATCCTACCCTCACAGAGGGATGTGGTAGTGCTGTACTTTAACCAGTAATTACATCTGCTACATCTCTATTTAAGGGATTTATTTACTGGTTTGACAGGATAGTCCAATAAATTAAATCAGGTTTTCCTAAAAAAAATTTAGGGCTGAGTTATTGAATTAATTTAGTAATGGGCAACACAGTCCCGTATTGGACTGTCGAGCTCTTAAATAAATCATCACCATAACCTGGGTCTCTGCGTCTCTCCTCACCACCATCAACCATGCTTCATGACACATGCGTACACTGAAGGGAAAGCTATGCTGTTGCATTTTAGGCAATAAAATATGGTAACACTTTATTTGAAAGGGGGTGAATAAGACTGACATGACACTGTCATAAACATGACATAACACCTGTCATGAACATGAATAAGTATATTCATTTATAAAAGTATTACTGATTGTGCTTTAAAAGGTAACTTTATGTTATTAAAGGTAAAGTTTAAACAGTAATGATTAAAACTATACAGCGGCTAGATGAAATGAAGTCTTCTTTTATGGCAAGCTCATCATCCCTCTAGTAATGAAGCAATATATCTGCCACATAATGGCCACTCTGTGTTTCTTATTGAACTATTACAGGGTGAAACCATGAATTTATTTACCACAATTTTATCTCGCTTCTCAGAACAAAGCACTTCTTATGGAACTTTTAGTTCATACTTAATTTATTGTTTTCTCTGCATTTGAATTCAGCATTGGATTGCTGAAAATAGAAAAAAAAAATGTTTAAGACATTGATCGCTGGTTATGTGACATGTTGCCTTCTTTCTTGCTTTTTCTTTTTTCAACCCTCTTTCTGACGTCATGGCAACCACCATATGTGACAAATGCTCTTCCTACGCTCAGCCATGCTCGTTAAAAGTATTTGTTTTACATTTTCGCACAGTCTTAACCTAAAGCTGCAAACCTACAATCAAGTCAGTGATAACACCTTACCAAGTGCCTTTGCCCACTCATAGCTTCACACTCCAACGTTTTCCTTTTGGTTTCCAGAGTGCAGCCACTTTACTTCAGAAAACTTTCCCGGCTTCTGAGAGCAATCTGTTCGCTCTCACAGATGTTTTCCGTTTCGATCATCACAAAAAAAGCAATCAACCTCTTTTCCAGAGTGGTGTGCTCAACAGTTGCTCAACAGTTTTTCCTCCAAAGCCCATCACTTACTCATCATTTCAGGTGTTGATGTCAAGTTTTGAAAAGTGCTTCCATTCAAAAGTAATTTTCTCTGTCTTACTTCAGCAGCGCACCTTACTTGCTGATTTTGGATTTTACAGCTGAAGACAGCTAAAGACATCAATAAAAACTCAGATTTTTATTATGATTATTTTTGGTTGGTTTTTGCTTGAAGCAAGTTTTTTAAAATTCAGTTTTGTTTCCCTCCTAGTATAGATTTAGTGATTGACTGAGCTGTATTGTACACTACTAACAATGCACGTGAAAGAATTCTTGGCAAACTAGGAAAACTAAAGCAGATATGTTTGTCCTTGGAGAAATGTAGTCTTCCATCTCTGTAGACATTAATCCTGACGCATCACAATTGCTGTAGCTCAGATACTTCCCTAGAATATTTCCCTACAGATGCCATAATGAATGGATTCTCACAGCAGCCTTCATTTTTGATGACCAGTTGACCAGAAGCCCTCCTCTAACTTCTTTAAATAAAGGAAACCCCTGGGTGAATACACTGGCTGTGCTGCAAAAGCAAAAATAAAAAAAAAGGAAATTAAGATTTATTGTCCTGGCAGAACTACCCATTAGTCAAACGTTGGCTATTGCCAGGGGCTTGAAGATAAAATGCCACATAAAAAAAAAGAAACACCACAAACTTTGACCTGCTGATACAAATTCTGATACTAATCTAATAAGATATGGGAACAGAATTCTGATTGAGCAGCACCTTTGAAACCAACTTTTTCTGCTCTAATACAAGAAAGGCAATGTTGTATTGCTGACTAGCATGGATAGCATAGCTAGCACCAGAAGTAGAGCAGTCTCTGTGTGTGTGATGAGAATGTAGGCGTTTGATGCATCTCGGTGTTACGTGTCCAGTTGAACAACTTTTGTGTATTCATTTTAGCTTTCCTAATATCTGCTTTAAGTCTTGCTCTCTCTCACTCTCTTGCAATCCAATTAAACCACAGACATATTTTATATTTGCATTGTCTTTGCTTTATCTGAATAAACTTTTTGCAGTAACAACTTCCATATTGTGTCGTTAGCACATGTTAGGAGTTATATATGGGGCTGATCAAGAAACAATTGAATTTTCCTTTTTTAAACAGAATGTGCAATTCTGGTGAAGTGCTGATTTCTGTGTTCGCCTGTGGTGCTTAATATTAGTCTTCCTTCAGGATTAGAGTGTGAAAGCAGCAACGTAAAACTAGCTCGGCTTCAAGGTTTCAAATAATTTCCAGTTCACATTCCATCAATAGACCTAATTTTGTGTCTTTTTAGATTTCAGGTTTCCATTTAGAGCTCCCACAATCATACATTTCCCTTTCAAGTGCGTTGCAATAAGTCACAGAAAGGAATATTTCAAAGCCATTTGCAAGCAGTAACAGAGCCCATGTGTATTCCTTTTATCCCACAGACCAAAGGGGTACCTCTATTCCCATGCATGGACTGCAGCTGTGTATTCAAGAAGCTGGGGAGCCTGAATGCCCACATCAGCAAGATGCACATCTCTGTGATCGAGGTGAGGTCCTGCACTTCTGTAAGAGAGCCTTATGAAGAAAACGCGAGAAAAAACTTCTCACACGTGCTCAGCGTCTATCAGATAATAAGCACCGGCTAGAGGTCAAAATGTAGAGATACTTGCATTAGTCCAACACATAAGTCTATGTCTTCTCAGAGGCAGTGAGAGGTGAGTTTATTGTAGACTTATCTATATGGGTCAGTTCCACTTTATTTTTAGGAGTAAATCTACATCTTAGGTGAAGGGTTGTCAGAATATTCAGAGCAGCTTTCCTAGACACAACCTTTTGGGATAAAAATAGGCTTCATGTCAGGGTGCATTCATAGTAGCTCTAGTTGGTTTTCCTAAAAAATTCAGTTCATTTGGGGAGGTGTGAATTCGCAGTCAAACTCTGATGTGGACCATGCTGGTGTACCTAGAAATCTAGGCCTCTGGTTGAAGTGAGCTGTGGTGTGGTTAAAATGTTTATGTTAATGCCAAGCGAACTGGAGATCGCTCCAAACGCAGGGAGGAAAACCGAGTCAAGCCGAGTCTACCGGACTATCAGATGTGAAAGCACCCTTAGACTTAGACTTACTTTATTGTCATTGTTCAAGGACACAACAGTGAAAAACCAAATGTCATTGCTTGACTACTGGACCACACAAAAAAAACACCGAAAACGATTAAATATAAATGTGAATATTTAGTGCTGTAGGGTCTGTTGCTCTGTAGAAGGTAACTCTGTAATGTCATTGATTGTGTAAAAACTTTCAATTTGATCTGGGCCCTCTAATGAAATGTGATGCAAGTCTATCCTATTCATTTTATTCAATTCACCGCATTTTGGCTACGTATTGACAAATACATTCATTTTAAAATATTTGGATAGGTGCTAGGAGTAAACAAACTCATCCAGATTGGAACATCCTTAGTTTAAAAAAAATCTAAATTGTGTCTCTCTAAAAAAAATGGTCAAGTTAATTTGTGTGCTTATATTAATATTCTATTTGAATATTGTGAATAATTTCACGTTGATTATTCAAGCTGTTTTTATTTGCAGTTAAATGATGTCAGTTTAGCTACCGCAAATTAAATTTGTTTATTTAGATTTAACTACAGCCTGGTGTTTGTTTTGTCACCTGTGTTTCCGCGCCAGTGATTCAGACATTGGCATTCTGCTCAGTAATTCCCCGATCCTTGGCTCATTTTATGCTCCTGGGGTTCCCTAATAAAACTTAGTCAGCCATCAAATTCTGGCCTCTCTCGGTCCTTTCGTCATGTTGCTCATTCCTTTTTTCTCTCTCTCTTTTCACTTCTTTTTTCCACTCTACGTTATCTGACTGCAGGAGACTGAGACAACAGGTCAGACAGTGGGAGGGTCGGGGGGTGGCCAGGGGGTGACAGATGTCATCCAGCAGCTCTTGGAGCTGTCGGAGCAGGTCAGCGGGGAGACGGCTCAACCTCAGCCTCCAGAGCCAACTATTGCCATGGAAACTGCAATCAACCAGGACATCCTGCAGGTGAGTGAATGGCAGCCACACATTCAGGATAACAATTAAGAAATGGAAGAGCCTGGTGTAAAACCTATCATATATTTTATTGTATGATTTATCATAATAAAGCACATTGAATTATGGGATAATTCAGTGTGCTTTTCTGCAGTGATTGGATGACATCTTCAGTGATTGGATGACAGGGTTTTTCACTGTAGGGGAAACTTCAATCATGCAGTGGAGATCAGAAGCACATAATGAATTTCCTGCGGAAAGTAGAGTTAATACAACCCATGCATGACAATGTAATTGGATGCAATAATTGCTGAGCTTTGTATTGAGATCAGGGCTTCATTTTCATGCCTGGATATGTTCCACTTTTGCAAACCATGTCCAAAAACGAATGAAGAGATGATAAGAATTCTCCAATATCATGTTGTAGATAATAGCTTTTCCTCTTTGTTTTCTCAGTTTTTCTTCTACTTTTTTCCTTATGGCTGCTTTTTGTGCCGGGTTTGGCGGGGTGGTTATTCTGTGTTTGCAGCAAGCTTTGGAGAACAGTGGTCTGAGTGTCGTCCAGCCGCAGAGTGACGCCCCATCCGGAGAGTCTCAGAATCCGAGCGCAGAGGGCACCACTTCAGAGAGCAAGAAAGTAGAGTTCCCAGACAAATCACTAAGGGAGAAGAGGAGGAGCATTTTTAAGAAGCCTATACAAATGCCAGGTAGGCTGGAGGTGAAGGTGTTGGGGTGAGATAAGATTTATTAAATTGTGAGAGCTACTGTCAGAGGTCTTCAAAGCTTTCATAGCCAAGAATTCATCTCATGTACGACATGAAACCGCTGGAAATACACGTGTAGTTCAGTATTTAGGGTATTCAGTTGTTTTAGTTCTTATAGGATGTCCATGGATTTAGCTCCATTAAACTTCACATCATTTCTAGCCAGCTTCCTTGTCTGGGATAAATGGCTTGTGGTCTTTTACTAGAGACAAAAAAACAAAAACGTCCAACCACTAAGGTCTCACACCATTTCATTTTTGCTTACATTTTGTGAAGAAGGACGTTGTGCTCAGTGTCTCCTTCAGATGTTTCCTTCAGTGGGTTTAGGTGCAGCGCCATCTCTGGTGAGGAGGCAAACAGGTTTTCAAAGGGTTTGTCTCATTTCACACAGTGTGAAATTAACCACAGCAACTGAAAATGTAACAAATGCTGTAGGTTTGGGCCCCTAATTGAACTGAAACTACAAGCCTATCGGGTAAAAATGCACCCTTAAGATAGTAGACCAGTGAAACAGTGAAAGGTGTGGTTGTAACATGACAAGATGTGGAGCAGTTCATTTAGCATGAATATCTTTGAAGAGCTGATTCAGTTGTTTGCTCCGCTACAGGCTCGATCAGGGAAGAGGACGGTGTGCGCTGGCACGGCTGCCCTTACTGCGCCAAAGAGTTCAAGAAGCCCAGCGACCTCGTCCGCCACATTCGCATCCACACCCATGAGAAACCCTTCAAGTGCAAACAGTGTTTCAGAGCTTTCGCTGTGAAGAGCACCCTCACAGCGCACATGAAGACACACACAGGCATCAAGGCCTTCGAGTGTCAGTGCTGTCTGAAGCGCTTCTCCACTTCAGGCAGCATGAAAGTGCACATGCGGCTGCACACAGGTGAGGATGGCGGCCCGCCTCATGGAGCGCTCGCACTGAAAGCCAATGCTAAGTCCTTTATTTAACTTTATGCCGTCTAAAGGCCACAATGTAGATCATATTCAGTTCAAGCATCTGTGGAAACCTCTGGTATGAGTTGATAGAGCCGGGCTTTCAATGTCTGCCTTTGTGTTTGTTCTGTGCTTCTTTATGTGCTTCCTTTCAGTATTTAATACTTTCTTGTGATGTAAACTATTTCCATTCGTCTCAGTAGACATTTATCAGATTTATTAATTTTTTCAGGAAGTCCTCACATAATTAAAAAGTCTAAAATCTACGTATCTAAAATTAAGGAATTAAAATGTTTGAGAATCCTTAAAAACAAAGGTAAGTTGGCCTTAAAATACGTTAATCACAGGTTTTATATTTTATGGTGGCAGGAGTATTTATATCCTTCATAGTCTTTTTTCCCGTGGGACTTTTCTGTTATTCAAACGTCACTTCTTCATTGCATTCTGTGACTCAAGGCAATTCACGTTACTGGCAACTAGCTGCTAATATACACAGGCTAGCTAGCAAATGTATTAGTGGCTCTATTAGCAGGAACTTTTGGTTCTGGTTCCTGCAGTGATAATGGAGGGAGGAGAAAACTAGCTAGCTATCTAATAAAAAAACTAGTTATAACAAAGTAAGCTAGCTAGTTAGCAACTAGCTTGTTTGCATCTATTATGGTTTAAGTGTAAATCTATTGCAGTTTGACCAGACAACGTTCATATTCACCATTAAATCACGTGTGCTGCCAACCCATTTGATACTATGTTTCTCTCGTACATTTCTGATGTAATGCAGAACTTAATTTTCATCATAATAGTCTTAAAAAAGGCGTTAGAAAGTTTTAATTTGGACTGAGTGGACCCTGCAGAGACCCTGTGTTTAGTATTGTTTTGTTTCAGATTAATAACTAGAGTTTGTGGGTTTTTACGTAACGTGGCTACTTTTGCGCTCCGTGTCCTCAGGCGTACGTCCTTTCCCCTGCCCTCACTGTGACAAGATCTTTCGCACATCCGGTCACAGGAAGACGCACATTGCGTCGCACTTCAAAAGCCTGCAGCAAAAAAAGAACAGATTTCAACGGAAAGCCAACAAAGCCAAAGCCTCCAAGAACATCCTACCTCTGCCAGACATCCCCTTGCAGGAACCCATCCTCATCACGGATTACGGTGCGAACGCTTTGTGAATTTTGCTGGTCATAAATGTGTGCATGCTCACCATTGCGCCTTCATTTGGAAGACTTGAAGGTTTCGTGTTTTCGTTTGTTTGACCAGGCCTCGTCCCCTCCCAGAATCCTCGCCTTGCTTTTCAGCAGTTCCTGGAAGTTGTGGGCAACGACAGGCCGTACAAGTGCCAGTACTGCAGCAAGGCCTACAAGAAGTCAAGCCATCTAAAACAACATGTCAGGTATTATTTTCCTGTTTGAGATTCTCTCAACATTGGCAGGATGATTCCATGAATTCCTGAACAAAACTTAAGGGGGAACCAGCGAGACAGAGCAGAGTGAAATGGGATGGTGATGGTGGTAATAAATGTGGGTAGAACGGTATGACGGCACCGAAGGACATGAGAGTAAATTGATGTGGAAGGTGGAAACAGAATTGTCTGCTGGTGGATGGTGGAGAAGCAGATAGTATTTACTTAATGTTTGGTAAAGAAAGTCTCCCCTCTGCTTTTCCCCAAAGAAAAAAACAAACATCTTTGAAGTAAACTGGTGATTCTCTTCAATTTTTGTTTTTCTCTGTGGTGTGTTCTACCTTCTTGAAATTAGTTTTAACCCAAAGCCTAAACACAGCGCCTTCCAAAAGTATGGATGCCCTGTTGACTTTTCTTTTTGTGTAACTGAGAACTGAACTAAAAGCTGTGATTGGTTTTATTTATTTATTTTTTACAAATAAAAATCTTAAAGGGGGCTGTTTTGTAAAATTAACTTTTTAAATAGTTTTATATTATGTTATATTGTTATTCCTTCATCAAAAACATACCTGGAGTGTTGCTTTGATTATTTCATGCATGTTCACATACACAGCTCCTCCAGACTAGCGGCAGCAACAATTAGCAAACACCTGGTGGAACCGTGAGTCTACTGAGCTTATCATATAAACTATTTCTCAGTCCTTCGCTCCTAAGAACGGTTGTGAATGGCATCAATGAACAGACATTGCTGTGATGACGTTCTGAAGGCAGTGTCACAGAGAAAGTTTATGATTCTATGTGAAAAATGAAAAAGATGTGGTAGAAAGACATATCTATATGAAAAAGACTCAGGCAAAGGTTTGTTTGGGTTGATTTTCATTTCTTTAGCAAATTAAAGCATCTTTTAAAAACTCCTTTTTCTATTTACTCAGCGTACATTTGTGTTATATTAACACTTTTTAGAAGATCTGAACCATATAACTGAAACAAAAAAGCAAAAATGTTTTCACAGCTCTGTATTTCTTTGCAAGCTGTGATATGCTAGAAGGATAATGACAAACATTTTTTCCTCTTGTTTTATAAAAAATGTGCCTTGTGTGAGCTTTTTTTTATTTTTGATGTTGTTGTTCCCGTGGCAACACTATCTTGACAACAACATATCTGCTTTGATTTTAAGCAGAGCTTTTTATTATTCTGCAGTTGTCAGTGCTGTGCTGATCTGCTCCCACTTGGGGTTTCCGTGTCTGTATGTGATCATTTTCATCTGACACGACTCAGATCCTTCTGGAGGACCTTGGAGACGTATCAGCAAGAATAAATCCCTGTTTGCCTGGACGCTTGGTGGAAGACTTAAAAAAAAAGAAAAGAAAAGAAGAAATTTCTTACATCAGTTGTATCAGTTTCAACTAGAAAAGTGGCTACACAGAAACAAAGCAAGAATAAAAACTGTAGGCTCTTATCAGCTAGAGCCATGCATGTCAAGGAATGTTGCGTCATAAGCTTTGAACCGAATAGAACTTTGATTAATAATAGTTAGTAGTTTAAAATGACATATCTCAATCAGTATGATTAGACAAAATCTAAGTAATTAAGATCAGACATTTTGCCGATAAAGTTCCAGGATAATAACTATATTAAAGTTAATACATCTCAATACGATGAATGATTTACAAACTCAAGGGCAGCTTTATCTGTAATGCACATTAAAAAAAATAAAAGTTGTGCAGAAGTGTTTTACAAGGCTGAGACAAAACTAATGAGCAAGATACCACAGCGAAACATTTTTCAAAACTCCACTCTGTAATGTATGTAGAATGCCTAAAAGCAGGAGCGAATGAAAACAAAGTATAAGTTCTTTTAATAGAGATGAATTCATGGGGTTATGTCTGAAGCAGAAGATTAATCTTTACACCTAGAGTCAATTTATTTCAGATCACAGATTAACTGGAAATGCCACCACGTTAAATAGTAATAGAATTTGATTAATGTCAGTCAAGTAGTATATTGCCATGACATCCTGCATCGTCTTGGAGGAGGCACTGGAGAGCAGTTTGCGGACGACTGATCCGGTTATTTTCCAACATTTCATCCATTCACAACCTCTGTCTGGCCGAGTCCCACCACCACCCACCGTGCAATTATTGTGTGAAACTATAGTTGTGTTGACGTTTTGCTCCATTTGTCCCAGATCTCACACAGGAGAAAGGCCGTACAAGTGCATCCAGTGCAGTCGAGGTTTCGCCTCCTCCGGAGTCCTCAAAGCTCACATCCGAACGCATTCGGGCCTGAAGGCGTACAAGTGTCTGGTGTGTGACACAACGTTCACCACCAGCGGGAGCCTGCGGCGCCACATGACCACTCACAGCGAACTCAGACCTTACATGTGCCCCTACTGCCAGAAGACGTTCAAGTCGTCACCCAACTGTAGGAAGCACATGAAGACACACAGGTTTGTGTTTGTTTGTTTGTTTGTTTGTTTGTGTGCAGTGATGTGACCTTTTTGAGGATTCGTGTTGTGCTCTGACTTTCTGTTATCATGCTGGGAAATCAGGTATGAACTGGCCCAGCAGCTGCAACCACAGTCAGGAGAGGATCCGCTGGGAACAGGCGCCGTTACCCATGACATGCCGGTGGAAATGGAGGCGGAGTCTCTCCAGCAGGCTGCCACTTCTGCAGCAGAGCAGCAAGGCATGCTGGGACTGGGCCAGGCAGAGGTTGTGAATGGAGGCCAGCAAGTAACACTCGATGCCCCTTTGGCTGACCAGCCACTAGTTCAAGGCGAAGGTAACAGCAGATGTAAAATGTGTTTTTGGAGAGAGAAGGAAGAAATATGAAATAGATAAGTACATTTAGACTTGTTCTCTCTTTAGTAACAATGTCAGTCTGTTTAAACTTTCCTCTGTGCAACTGATAGATATTAGACAAAATATGTCTCTGAAGTGTTTTAGCACTTCACATGCTCAAGAAGAGTGACTGTTAAAACATGAACTGGTCTCTAACAATAATTTGTAGGGTCAACTGTCAACTTATTGGCTATTATTAGACAACAAGTTTTTGTTTTTCTCATCTCGTGCAACAAAAATCTTTATTTTTCTTTGTTTTCTTTTATTTTTTTTAACTGGCCGTATGCTGAATATGATTATGTATGCAACAATTTCCACATTTTTATTTATGAAAAATTTTGAAAATCTTGTATTATTTTCAACAAGACCGAAACCCCGCCATGACGCTTTTCATGGAGTTTAACAATAGAACTCAGTCATATCAACCGCTGTGTCAGCAAATGTTTATAGTCCAACATTCAAAATGTAAACGTGCCCTGAAATCATTTCCTAACCAAATGTTTTTTTGCATCTTTGCTCTTGCAGACTCATATGTGACCACTCAACATGCTTTACCGCAGAATATTGGTCAGTTTGAGACACAGACACTACCTCAGCCTACCTTTGACCAGCAAAGTCTAACACAAGGTAAAAAAATAACACTCATTCACATTGACAGCGCTTTCATACTGAAGGTTTTAACATTTCTCATGAATCGTTTCTGTTTAGAGCACTGACTATAAGCTTATTTTTGGAAAGTTAAGTTAAAAATGGGCAGAAGTCATAAAGTAATATCAGAATAACAAGCTAATCATGGTATAAACCGTGGCTATCGTGAGTTTATGTGATTCCTCTCTCCTGACAACCTTTATAGAGACACAGATTTTATTTTCAAACATGACTTGGCATCTGCCTACACTGCCAAGGTAATACTATAATCACTAAACCACACACCTGATTTAATTAGAGTGGAACTGATTTTCCAGCCAGAAAAATGACCTAACATAGCATTGATGATGAAATATTGTTTTTGTAGCTTCACAGTTTTCAGGAGAGACATAGACATAACAATTTCTATAGTAAATCTTACCATAATTTTGCACTTTCAACTGGGAAGCAACCTGTTTCTTATTATTTGTTAGTCTTTCTTCTCTTGCATAACATATATGATTTTCTTTCCACCACATTGTTGCCACCCTCCTTACCAGCACTTCTGACTCCTGCCCAGTCTGAAAACCCCTCTTGTTCTGATGCTACAAACAATTTAACATTCGGTCATCAAACATTTAGCAGATAGGTCCGTCTTTTTCCGCTCTCCCAGGATGTAGTGTGACCTTCACATCTAAGCAGGACAGATGGGAGATCTAATTGGCTCAAGGAGAAAGACACACGGACCGGTTTGCCATCAGATTTCGAAGGCCACGCGTCTCGTGTATCTGGATAAGAGGGGCTCTTGAACATCAAACCTTGTTTTCGCCTGTGCTGCCACGCCATCAGAGCTAGAGTGTTGTCATGTGCTGTGATTGAAGTGTTGCTGTTGATGACATGAAGCCCTCTGGGTCCCTCATGGAAACCCAGCATTATTTAGTCACTTACAGCAGAATCTCATTTGGTAAGCTGGTTTATATCTTCAGATTTTACTGGTGCTGGGAGATGATGCAGCATTTGGAGTTCACATGTGGCTTCAAAATTAGCTGCTCTTCAAAATGTATTAACCCCAAAGACACATGAAAGATGTTTTTTTTTTAAAGGAAACACCTGATTCCTAGAAATAGCAATCTATCAGTAAATAACAAAAGTCATTTATTGCCATTTTATTACAAAATCTCACAATTAAACAACATTTTGCATCCAGTGTTGATAATGTAGAGTCTATGATGTCCATTGTTAAGTAAAAAATAAAATGTAGGATGAGGGGCATTGTTTACGGAGCTCCCACCATTTTTGGAAAACTCGGAACAGTAAGATTAAGAAAATGAAATTGTTGTATTCTTGGAGATAAATAGAAATTGAATGTGGATAAAAGATGAGAGATAACATCAAATTATAACTTTTTTTCTTTTACTTATTTTTCATTCCTACCTGTTTTAGGTACAACAATTTACATTGCGATCATAAATAGAAACACTGCCACTAAAATAATTCGTGCAATAACCCAAACCCTAATCTACATGAAAATGATCGATATTACCAATATCAATATCCAAAGTTAATATTACTGTGGCCAGTAGCTGATATTTACAATACTATTTATGTCATATGTCTCTACATGAAAACATAACTCTGCTGTCACCATTGCCTCAGTTAAATACAACACAATCCTCCACTATCACTGTCATATTCCCTAATACAAATAAACACAAATGGCGAGAGGATGGAAACACAGTGGATCCTTTTCTATTTCAGTATTTTGTTCTATGGAAAGTAACTAAGTTATTTGTGAAAAACTTGCCTGTGTGTTAAGCAGCATTACTTAGGCCTGAAATTTGCAAAGTAGCCAATCCAGTAGGAGCAATATTTATTTTCTTTGATGAAGGCTGGATGTATCATCAACAGGTGACATAAGCCGTAGATATTAGCTTCTGTGGTTGTGCTAAGAATGCAATTAATTATCCAGGAAATAAACATTCCCTACTTCCCACACCCAGGCTTCACCATAACCGAGCCGAGCTACACCCAGCCCCAGTTCTCCACTGTCCAGCAGCTGCAGGATTCCAGCACACTGGAGTCCCAGGCTCTGTCTTCCAGCTACCATCCTCCAAACCTGCTCCACGTCTCCAGCTCAGAGGTTGTGAGTACTCAAATTCTGTAAAAGAAAAACTAAATAAAGAAAAAATAAACATCTTTTGTGTTTTCAAAAGGTGATAAACCCTTTTCATTGCTTTGCTTCAGAAACGGTTGAGCGAAGCTAATTTTTTAATCTAAATCTCCCAGGAGACTAAACTGTTTCAAAAAGCATGCAGTGGAATTTTCCCGCAGCAGTGAAATATAATCTGGTATATTTTATAATTGGGTTGTTGACGTGTTGGTTTTTCTTTGCTAATGCAGACAAATGGACTTCTTCAGGAGAGCAGCCAGGCTGATCTCCAGCTGCCTACAGAGGCAGCAGACTACCAGGAAGACGGTGAAGACAACACAAAGAGAGCCTACAGGTTCGTTTCGAGGGTCACGGGGAAATCCAAAAAGTTGATGATTCCAAATATCTGGGTGTTGTGTTAAATTTCCAACTCAAATTTGAAGCTTGGGGAAAATTTCTGAAACTGTAAAATCAAAATTTAACTGTTTGTGTCTAATAAGATCATGTTTCTCTATATATAGTAAATTATGTTTGCATGGGGTAATTTTGTCATAACTTGATGATCCCAAAAAATTAGGCCTGACCATTCATTAGCCTTGAAAAGATACTTGAATAGAAATCAGAGATGTGGAACTGGGCGTGACATTGACTCGGTTTGCTTATTTTTGCTGTAATAAAATAAAAATAAAAATAAAAAATTTCTGGATTTTACAATGTAGATTTAAATTTAGGAAAGTCTTATCACTGTTTCTTTTTCACAGTGAATAAAATGAATAAAACATGGGAGAGACAGAAATCAGCGGATTTGAGGTGTGAACAACCTCGAATAGAAGAAACCTTCAAAAACAAAGAGCTATTGCCTCAGCAGTTTTCATTCTCACTTGTTCAATAGTTGCTCATTGTTCCAATAACTGGCTCTCTTCTTGCAAACATTTATTTCAGCAACAAAACAAACAAGAAACAAAGGCTTTGTTTTACCAGCCGGCTCCTCTGGAGACGGGAGATAATTCCCCCTGGCTGAATTCGTCTTAAATTTACATCCCGAACACTGTTCTCATCCATTTTTCATTAAGACGACCTGAAATGATAAATATTCCATCCTAAACCTGATCCTTGCCTGTCTTCAGATGCAGCTGGTGCTCCAAAGCTTTCAAAAAGTCGAGCCATCTGAAGCAGCACATCCGATCCCACACCGGGGAGAAACCGTACGCATGTCACCTCTGCGGACGAGGTTTTGTTTCCGCTGGAGTGCTGAAGTCCCATCTCAACACACACACAGGTGAGCTTTCTTTTGAGAGGTGGGAAAACTTTCCGAATCGTTTCTGTATCAAACAGAGCTCTAAAATCCCTCAATGTTGTCCGGGATCACGTCAGAAGAAATTTGTTTTCTGATATACGTTTCAAATACTTTAAAAAAAAAAAAAACTTCAAATACTCAGCTTTGCTCTCACCTCTGCCTTATAGGGATGAAGCCGTATAAGTGCGATGTTTGTGAAGCTTCTTTCACCACTAACGGAAGTCTGAGTCGGCACGCGTTTATCCACAGCAAGTCATTCAAATGCTCCATGTGTAACGAGTGCTTCCGCACCAGTCTGTTCTGTAAAAGGCATATGAAGAAGGAGCACGGTGTGGAGGAAAAAGGTAAGGATGTCGACACCAAAGCTGGATTTCTCAATTCTTTGTCATTTTTGTTGTCATAGATTTATTTTCATGGGCTCTTTTTCCACAAGTTATATTAGCTGCACTTTTTTCACTTTTTTTACATTTCGTTATGTTACAGGGAATGATATTATTATAGGATTTTATGTACTAGTGGAACGTATGGTCATATGGTTAAAAATGTTATATCATTTATAAAATATAGAAAATATAAATAATAGACAGCTGGGACTTTAATGCATTCACATGAATTAATTCATTCCATAGATTTTTAATTGTTTAAAACTTTGCCACAATTAATATGTTTGCGGCCGGAACCTTTGTATTTGCTCGTTTCTGGTACGCCTGTGAATTTTACGCACAAACGACAACCGAAAACAACAGCGATGGATTCCAAAGCCGCTTCTCTTGGCACGCTAGATGAAAAAAACGATCTAATAGCACAATAGTCTTCTAAAGTCTACCGTGTGAAAGTTGTGCTAAAAGGAGTTAAATTGTCACCGAAGCTAATGAAGCCTAAAATAGCATCTCAGTGCTAAACATGTTGCTCAGAGTCAGTTTTATATGTTCAAAAACATGTCAACAAGATTACAACAGTTGGTTAGACCACAGGATGACATAACCAGCTCCTGTCCCCAATAGATGCTCTAGTATCCCATTATCAATTGCAGATATTCTCAGTTGCTTTGGCTCATTTCTCGAATCAACCTCGACATTTGCAAAGCAAATGTCCACTCGAAACAATTCATGCAGACAGCAGAACAGCATGGATTACCTGCAAAAGCTAAGCTCTTTCTCAAAATCCTTACTTCATCTCTCAAAAGTAAATATTTGTCAATGAACATCTCAGTGCATCAGAATGACAAGTCTTTGTTTCACTGAATACAGATTAGGCAATGAAAATAAGTCATGCTGTCAATATAGCAGGGTACTCTGAAGGGATGTTCCGATATAATCTATGGTTAATATTTTAATGACAAGTACTGTAAATTGTATTTGTGGGAGATTAATGGCAAGAGATATAATTCTTAATTTACTGTAAATTGTTGATATATCTCGTCAATGTGACACAGAAAGGGAAAGACAGCTCTGCAGAGCACCAAGAAAAAGCATAAGACAAACTCCTTATGGAAAACTATTAATGCAGTGCTGTAGGAATTACAGTGCAGTTTTCCTATACTTACCATTTTCTCGCAGAGGGGAAAAAGATCTTCAATGAAGTAAAGGATTGAGGAACTCCATGAGAATCTCCTTGTGGGTCACAAACTTATGCTTAAATGTTTTCATGCGGTTCTAAGCGGAGTCTGTTTGCCAGTCAACTTGTTTAAGTTCAGCTAAGGTGATTAAGGAGCTTCACATTGATGCTGCGCTCCATCCGTCTCTCATTTATCCTTTTATTTTTGTGGTGTTCTGCACCAAAAAGAAACAAAGGTAAAACCTTGAAGTAAAGAGTAAGCATGTTCAAACTTCAGGTTGGGCTGACGGTTCGCGTATCTGCCAGTTGTAGATCTCGAGCCTCAAGACGGTGATGATGATGACGACGACGAGGATGACGAGGATGGAGATCAAAAAACGTCCAAAAGGAGGAGTTTGGAGATCATCACTTTCACCGAGGAGCAGGCAGCCGAGCTGGCCAAGGACCCCGGAGAGGAGGCCTCCGTGTCGGAGCGGATCCTCGCCCAGTCGGCGGCTGAGAGGGATCGCATCAGCGAGATCAAGGACAAAGCGGTGGAGCTGGAAACCGAACCCAAGTTTGCCAACTGCTGCAGTTTCTGCCCCAAGAGCTTCAAGAAGCCCAGCGACCTCGTCAGGTAAAGGTCACACCTCTGTTTCTGGGCATTTTCTTATTAAGTCAGAAGGACGTAAGCTTTTCTGGTCTTTCCAATGCTTCAGTGTAAAACTTATATACCCTCAATCAAATTTAAGGTATAAATAGCTTGAGAATTCTGGCAACTGCATTGATATGGAGAAAGATGGATCCATCTCAGAGATAGTCAGGTTTTGGTGTGAAAAGTGAGAATTGATCCCAAAACAAAAAGCAAAAGACCTTAACAAGATGCTAGCTGAAATTGCTAGCATTATTAGGCCTTTGCAAGCAAACAGTGTTACTGACGCTAGCTAAAAGACTCCGATAGAAAGAAACTCTCTGTCCAAAAGCACAACATAGTTTGCACATGTTCTCAGGAATAAATGCCACACCTTTTGGAGGCATTTCAGGCAGAATAAATACAAATAAAATGTAAATGTTTGGTCATAACAAGCAGTTATGTTCAAAGGAAAATCATTAAACCCAGCTGTCAGGTAAAGGGTTGGCAGCTTCATGACGCGTCGGTGTTTTGCTTCAGGAGGGACGGGTGCGCTTCAGGAAATAACGTCATATGGAAATATTGAAGCATCAGTCTGGAATTTAAGCTGGAACATGAGCTTGAGTTTTCCAAATGAGCAACAATCCTCCCCATACATCCAAATTAGTTACACACAGGTTCAGGGAGAAGGTCAAAGTCCATCACAAAGTCTTGACCTCAATCTGGAATAAGCTATGGACATGGTCAAAAGGTGGTTTCTAGGTCTACCAAGTCATTTTAAGAGGAATCACCTCTCTGAAAAAAACCTCATTTAAACCCGATCAACAGCTGTTTTGTTAAACTAGCATTTATTAATATGAATAGACAAACTAAATGGAATAAATTGTGCCTCTACAACAAACTGTTATCAGAATAACAGAACATTTAATTTAAAATAGCTTCAATGTCTTATTGCTTTGCAAAGAGACCATCTTTGTAACGGTTATCTTTTAATTACTGTCACATCAGGGTTTTTTTTTGGTTTGTTTCTTCAAAGATGTTTTTTAGCTCTCAGATCAGTCGGGCTACTCTACCAATTTTTACAAGATCTCTCTCAACAGTTTTAGAAGTGTGTAAATAATCCTTAATGCCACATTTTCTCTTTATCGCAAAAGGTTTTGGTGCTAAAATAAAAAAAAAAATTAATCTCCGGTTTCATGTTTTTGGTCTAATCCCAAATTCCTTTGTCAAGATTTGCCTTCAGGCTGTTTTCCTTTTGAAAAGGCTACAGTGAGCCATATTTCTCCCTATATTTTAATTTGACCTAGACACTAAGCAGTTTGTAATAACTTTTTTCTTGTTTTTCATACCCATTCTTTCATTATTTTTTATCTCTTTTTCTGTTTCCGCACATGTGAATCGTATCTGTCAGCGATTTATTCTGCATGTGACTTTTCACAATCTGCTTTCCTATTTAGACACATCAGGATCCACACAGGTGAAAAACCCTACAAGTGTGACGAATGTGGGAAGAGTTTTACGGTGAAATCAACCCTCGACTGCCATGTGAAAACACACACAGGTAAAACAACAGTGAGGCGTATGAACCGGGGGAACAATACATTAAAAACAATAAGACATAATTATGCAGCATCTCTACATTGAAGCTGATTCTAGCACGTTCCGGATTATCTTTAAAAACCACACACAGTAACAGAATGTTTTTTACTATGCCACACATAAATTTAAAAAAAATTAAGTGTGTTATTTAAATAATCAACAATTTCTTGGTGCATCTCTAAAAGGCTTTTTACAGCTACAGATTAGCTTCACCAGTGATATTCTGAAAAATATACATTTTCTGTGAAAAGAGTTGTTTTCAATGGAAGAAATGGCCCTGACTATCACAATGTGTTTTACTCACACTCTAATGTTAATCAATAGCTGAAGTTTGGCATTAATAAAAGGTGTATAACTTTGCCCTTTGGGCAGTACTTGGTGTTTGGATTGAATTAGATTGGATTTAATATTGAAATCAGAAGCAGAAATCCATCAAAGTGCTTGAAGCTCTCTTCCTCAGCAGGCTCCCAAAACAAAGGTTGCTCTTGTAATTTTCAAGTTGTAAAATATTTTCAACTTTTACAAAAGGTGAGCAGTACAAAGGAGACATGTAGTCTTTTCACAGACGTCAAAGAAGCAAACTCGGATTTTGAGCAGCGATTTGATTTGCGTTGTCTTTGCAGGTCAGAAACTGTTCAGCTGTCACATGTGCAACACGTCCTTCTCCACAAAGGGCAGCCTGAAGGTGCACATGCGCCTCCACACGGGCTCCAAGCCCTTCAAGTGTCCCTTCTGCGAACTGCGCTTCAGAACCTCGGGCCACCGCAAAACCCACATCCAGTGCCACTTCCGGCCCAACAGCGACAGCCGCAAATCCAAGCGCTCCTCCGCCGGCCACTCCAGACACAGCCAGGACTCAGGGACCGGGCAAACCGGGGCCTCCGGTCAGAGCCAGCAAGCGGCGGCTTCGGAGCCGCTCCAGCCTGTGGGTCTGCTGCAGACGCCCAGCTCTGACCCCAGCATCTACCTTCCGACCAGTCAGGTTTTGAGCGGGCAGTTCGACCAGAACCTGCTGCAGCCGGGCCTCGTAAGCCAGGCCATCCTGCCAGCCTCTATGTCAGGTGGGTGTTGTTGATGGCAACTGAACAATGAAATGCATTTTGTTGAAGGGAAATACTCTGCAGAGCTGATATATAGCACTTAACTTGATATATAGTGGAATTTGTTACAAAGAATTGATTTTATCCACTTAAGCTTAGCATCTCAGCTCAGGCCGATATGTTGCATTATCCTGAAGAGTCACTTTTACATCACTACTCTGTGATATGCAGCTCATAATTAATGCTCTAAAGCCAGTGGGTGAAAACACAAATCTTAACAAGTATTTCTGGTCTGATTTCTGGTACACTTGAAAAAAGACAAAACTAACATGCAAGTAACTTTTCAGCAAAATATAGAAGTTTGTTTTTAAGTCAATTATTCCTTAATATTGATTTAAAAAAATAATAGTTCCACTGGTAGATTTTATTCCACATATAACACATCTTTACCATATTATAAATGAACAAAATCTTTCAGTGGAACTAATCCTTTTAAAATTGATGTTGAGGAATTATTAACTTTAAACAAGGTCCTATATTTTGATGAAAACTTGGAAGTTAGTTTTGTCTTAAATTAGCGCCGTACTTAAAAAATAATATTTCTACCAGCAGATTTTATTTCACTTATAATAAAACAATTCTGCCAGTGCATCCATGTTTGTTTTAGTCAATATTAAGGAATTATCAGCTTAAAACAAACTCCTAAATATGAATGAAAAGTTACTTGTAAGTCAGTTTTGTCTTATTTGAATAGTAGTAAAATATTTGCACTAGAAACTAGACCAAAACTGCTTGGTAAGATTTTGTGTTTAAGATGAAATCTAGAAAAAGACCATCACCATCATCTGTTGGTGGGATGTATTATGGCAACATCTGTGCTGTTACTCACCACTTTCTTTGCCTTATCTCTTCAATTCACAGCCCAGCTTTTGAATGTTTCCAGCCTAAATCTAATCAGGGAGCCTTCAAAGATCCCTTGTTATGTCTGTCCTCAGCTTAGATGCATTTCTGACCAAGCGAAAGCTCTTTGGATCTAAAGAAAAGCTTGAAGTCTGACACAACAGGCT
Source organism: Micropoecilia bifurca (assembly GCA_903067075.1). Classification (NCBI taxonomy): domain Eukaryota; kingdom Metazoa; phylum Chordata; class Actinopteri; order Cyprinodontiformes; family Poeciliidae; genus Micropoecilia; species Micropoecilia bifurca. The sequence continues at coordinate 26,606 of CAEGAF010115149.1, forward strand.
TTCACAGTCTCAAGGAGGAACACTTTAAACTTTAAACTAACACAGCCTTGTAAAGTTGTACCTGCGTCCGTGTTTCAGCTGCGGGAGACCTCACCGTTTCCCTCCCGGACGGCCTGACCACGCTGGATGGCATCCACCTCCAGCTGACCCCGGCCAGCCTGGTGTGCCCCAACGTGCAGATTTCTGGCATCGACACGAGCAACATCACACTCCAGGTGAGTCATCTCCCCGTGAAACCGCATGTGCTGTACCTCAGACCTACAGCAGGCAAACAAAGGTTGCTCAGCAGCAATTTATTTTTTAGTTTCTGTGTAGAAAAAAGGTTTTGTTTTGAAAAGTCTGGCTCTTCTACTGTGATTTTTATTATTTATGTTGTTTTTTTGTGACAACCGCATCATAAGAGTTTTGTTCAGTCAGTTTAGGAAAGTGATTAAAGTTTTATTTTTTTTATTTTTTTTTTACAGAATAAATACAGAATACACATCAGGAATGGAATCCCTTCAGATTTATGCACTGCAGGAAATTAGTATTTTTATATTGATACACCTCTATGATATCTCATGTACTAAATAGAAAGGATTTTTGAGACTGTGGATCATGGGGTTAGAGGTCATGACCGTAAAATCCAATGACAGCATTTGTAGCAAAAAAAATACTTCTAACATCAACATGTGAAAAGCTCGACTGTTTCTGCTTAACTTGACATCAATACAGCTTTGGGCTAATCTGTTGCTTCTGTTTTGGATGAACTGATTAATATTTGCATAGCAAAAGCCGCTAAGTAGGAGATTTTTATTTATTTATTTTTTTACAGAATTTGAACAGGTTGAAGCTAAAACTGCCACTTGAATTCTGAGTAGAACATATTTGTAGATGGTTTTTTAAAATTTATTTTAAATGCAAAATGTATATGTTTTTTGTACAGTTTTGGCTTAATTAATGGTTTATTGATTTTTTTGGGGGGTCTTTCTTTGAGTCTGTATACAATTAGCGATCAATCGATTGCTACACTAGTTGACGATTATTTCAACAATCTCGATTAGCCTGATTCACCGTTTCAGCTCGAAAAATATATTTTAAAAAATGTACTTTTTGTGTGTGTGGTAGTTTAATATATTAAAACCTTTAGTTTTTTACATTTACTTAGCGAATTACATAATTTTTTAATATATATTGAATGTAAAGCATCCCTCTTTACATTCTCACATTATGTCTGTAGAGCCTTTGAGGACACAGTCACTCAGAACGAGTTCAGGTTCGGCATCTCGCCGTCTTACTCGTGATTATGTGTCAATCTTGGGGGATTATATCCCACCTTTTGCGATTCTATGGATGTAAAAGCAGCGAACCTGAGAAAATCAAGGATGGCGTTCACATTGCTGCCTCCCACGCAGGCGGCGAATGAGATTTTGTGTGAGAGATGTTGGTGCCAAATGTTTTACTCTTGAGGTTACGAGATTTTCACACAAGCAAAGTTTTCATAAAATGCCTCTAAATGCCACCATGGAGGATGATGTGGGGGACGTAAGACAATAAGGCAAACAAATAAAAGGGAGCAGACAGAAGAGACGTGCTGGTGAATTAATACGAGACTCGAGCGGACACGTCAGAAAAGTAAACTTTTTAGCTGCGTTCACTGGTTTAAAAGTGGAAACTTTGTCTCAAGACAGAAATAGTGACTGTCTTCACGTCTGATACCAATACAGTTATCTGAGGTTTCGGCTGATACCGATTCGATACAGAAACATTGAACCGGATTCACCTAAAACGTTTCTTTTTTTTAAACACATAAAGCTTCAAATGTATTTGCTAATGCTGCACCAGTAGAGCTGCACAATTAAATGCACCAACAGCTTCACAAGTTTTGGTCAAATATGTAAAAATAACTTTAAACTGTTCAGTCAGTGCAACAAGGAGGATAGCAACCAATGTAGAATCAATAATAAAGAATATGAAATGGATAAAAGCAGCAGGTTGACTACCTTGGTCAAACATGTAAAGAAAACCTTGAACAAACGATTCAGAAAGGAATTCTGGATATAATGTAAAATAAGTAATAAAGCATGACATCACTCAGAGCGTGGGAGGCAGCAATTAGACTGAATAGATCTTCCTTTATAGATCGGGCACATTGTCACCAAAACCTGAGCTATCTTTTTTTTTTTTCAATATCGGGACGGATACAGATATTAATATATCGGATTGATGGATCTCTACCTGGAAACAGACTCAAGATTGAAATCAAGAAAACTTTCTTTATTTTGTTTTATGTTGTAATTCCAGCGAACGATCGTCTCATGCTTTGGTTTTTGAAACTGGTTTGTTTTAAGGCAGTGGTTATTCACCACCGTCTCATGCGACGGCACCTTTCTGTTTCTCTAAAATAAAACCTGTTCAGAAAGCAGGTAAAATACGGATTTCTGCAAACAGTTTAAAACATTTAAACCTACTTCTGGATGTTTTCACAAGTAGGATAGAAGATTTGCTTCACAGTGAAGATGTGAACCAGAAGCTTTACTTAAAGCAAGAATAATTAATAAAAACAGCTTTATACATACTCATGTTTTATTTTATTAAATAAAAAAAGCTAAAGTAAATTGTATGATATATTTCATGTGTTGAAATAGATCCAAATAGTTGGTTTAGTCGTTTCAAATCACTCAAAACCTTCTTGGAGTTGTGCTTTCAGGATGCTTTCTCGTGTTATCGCTTGACATTTCCTTTGATCGTAACCGACATTGCGCAGCTTTTTATAGCTGCTTACAAATAATAGAAATTCTACATTGCAATATTTTTGCTTCTTTCTAAAGGGTGTTTCTTTTAT
>CAEGAF010115191.1:0-18962 GCA_903067075.1 Micropoecilia bifurca
CATATGAATCCTTACTTTATGTGCTATAATAATGTTTCACAATACATTTATTAAACTCTAAGATTCCTGTATCATACAATAAAATACAACACTGTTGAAAGTTAACCAAATATTAGCGCCATCTAGTGGCAAAACACAACCGTCACACCCAATAGAGAACTACACTTTCCGCAGGAAAACTAAACATTTATTTACATCAAAACACACCTTGTTCCCTCATCAGCCAAGCGCCAACTTACTGATTATCTACACCTTCATTTGAACAACTAATTATCTCCTTTTCACTCCGAGCCCTGCGCTTTCTCTCTGCACAATGACCTGCAGTTTTACATCACTCACGTTACCACCTTGCCTTTTCAAGCCCTTTCTAAATAAAAGCGTCGGCTGCAAAGCAAATACTACTTAGTTACACGAGGAAACAAAAATATTAATAAGGTCATTTAGACTGTTTAATAACTAGAATCAATGGAAATGTTTGTGTGATTGAATTGAATTGTTTGTAACACATTCAAGATATTTTGGAATGCGTTCAAAAGCATTTGATGATTAAAGAATCTGCTTCCCATTCTACTCTACAGCCTCTAGGAAGCAGCAGTAATAATGCAGTCTGGTACTTAGGGTTCTGTTAAGAACATTGGGACCAATCGGATCATTAGTTACATTGTTATGCTTTTTTTACCTTTATTAATCATCCCTCATTTAAACAGTTTACTCCATCTTTTGATCTCAGGAGTGTTCACCGTTCGCAGCTCACCTGTTTGATGCTGAGGATCCCAGCACTCCGCTCCGGACCATCCCAGGCCTCTGCCCCGACTACTGCTCCCAGTTCTGGAACCAGTGCCGCTCAATCATCCCGTTCCTGTCAGATTACACACCTTTAAATCAGGCCAAAGACGATCAGAATTGTTTCTGCAAGATTCTAGAGCTGGATGATGTTGATTATTGTTATCCTCACCTACTCAGCAATCATAAGCTGAACCAGAACCTGGGCCGGGTTCAGAAAGATTCTGGTGGTTGTCTGCAGCTATGTCTGGAAGAGGTGGCAAATGGTTTGAGGAACCCACTGGCTATGGTTCATGCCAATGACGGTACACATCGGTTCTTTGTTGCAGAGCAGGTGGGGCTGGTGTGGACTTACCTCCCTGACCGATCCAAGCTGGAGAAGCCATTTCTGAACATCACCAAGGCGGTGCTGACATCATCGTGGGAGGGAGATGAGAGGGGCTTCCTCGGAATCACGTTTCATCCCAAATACAAATACAATGGCAAACTGTATGTGTACTACTCAGTGGAGGTTGGCTTTGATGAGAGAATAAGGATCAGTGAGTTCAAGGTGTCAACCAATGACATGAATCTGGTGGACCACACGTCAGAGCGGTAGGTATGGAATGACCTGCGGTCCAGAGTGGAGAACATCTGAATTTTAATGTTTACAGGATAAAAGTATTTTTACTTAACCGTTTCTCTAAAGGGTAATTCTGGAGATCGATGAGCCAGCGTCCAATCATAATGGAGGGATGCTGCTCTTCGGAGATGATGGCTACCTGTACATTTTCACAGGAGATGGTGGAATGGCAGGAGATCCATTTGGAAAGCATGGGAATGCCCAGAACAAGCAAGTACACAATGGTGTAATGAAGCCATGCTTAAAGCTAAAGTTTGTAAAGTGTAACTCTGCGAATGTTCCAGGTCTGCCCTATTGGGTAAAGTTCTTCGAATTGATGTGGATAACAATGAGAAAGGTCCGCTGTACAGAATCCCCTCAGACAACCCATTCATCCACGAGCCTGGCGCGCGCCCAGAGGTTTACGCATACGGCGTCCGTAACATGTGGAGGTGCTCTGTGGACCGGGGAGATCCACACACCAAAGAGGGGAAGAGTCGGATCTTCTGCGGCGATGTCGGCCAGAACAAGTATGAAGAAGTTGACATCATCGAAAAAGGTTGTAACTATGGCTGGAGAGCGAAAGAGGGATTCTCCTGCTATGACAAGAAGCTGTGCACCAACAGCTCACTAAGTAAGAATGCTACATTATCCTGCTTCAGATATATCTGCACTGTTGGCAGGATGGATTAGATAAGCTATAAAAATGCTTAACTCTCTAATACAACTTTAATGCAGCTGCAAATTGAGTCAAACTGACCATTCAAAGAATTTGACCATTCAAACTCTCCATTCAACAACAGAAAAAAACATTTGCAGCTGTGGATGCGCTTTTCAACAAGCTCAGTGTGAAGTCCATGTTGAAAATAGGCTTAAACATATCTACAACTCAAAAAGCAATAAGTCATTATCCAAAACTCTTCTTTTGACCAAAGCACACACAAAACTCCAGGTTAATACACACAATGCTGTATTAATTGTGCTTGTCATGCTAAATAAAACGTTAAACCATGTGTTTTATCACAAGGTTAAGTTCTGATGTAACTAAGAGGAAAAAATTAAAATGTCCGCAGCGCTCCGATGTAAAGATATCAAACAAAATTGATTCCACAGTTTTCAAGTAATTCCTTTACAAGAGCAATTGGTTCTTTGCTAACCTCCACAAACAAACTACACAAACAAACTAGGGTTGAAAAACCATGTGGCTCCTTTTTGCAGCTCCTTCCCTTCTCCCTTATATCCACCTCGTCTTTCTCACAGCTCACCTCATTTGCATAAAATTGCCAGGTGGCCAATTAAGCTATAAAACATACTAATATTAACACTTATTCACAGTAAAACGTTATGAAATTAGTTACATGCAATATAATAATTCTACCAAAAAGTTCAACAAATACACTTATTAAATTTCTAACTAGGCCTCCACAGCACGGTTGGTCTTAATAACAAAATCTTGCTTCTTAGAGACTGCTCTGTCTCATACAACGTGATGTCATTTCCTCTCCTAATGTAAATAATTATTGTAACAGTTTGCTGGTCCAATATCCTCTGGTGTTCCAGTTCTTGGAGAGATCTCCATCAGCAGGTCAAAGTTCAGATTGAGATCAGAAATTAATGTACCCAGAAAATGTTGGTGTGAAAATCTCTGACAGGTTTGTTCTGGCAGAGTTTCAGCTTTGACTTCCACACTTCACATGTTCTATGCTGAAGAGGTGTGGCAAACATAACAATCTATGTTTCATGTTCTTTTATCACTTTAACTGTGCAGCATTTTGATCTGCTGCACAGATCAAAACATTATGCTACAATTTATGGTTTTAAATGTGAAAGCAATCAATTTGATTTGACTAACAGTCATGAGACTAGAAATTAGATTAGCCAAACAAAAAACAGTCTCCAGACCATCTGTATAGAGGAAAACATCTCTGCTGGTTCAGCCCAACCAAGTTGCTCAAAGAAATGACCAGAAGACCCAGAGCTCCGCCTCAGACTCAATAGGACTCATTTAGCAGGGTAAAGGTTAAACGTCAGAACTCTGAACCAGGATGGCTGCTTTGAAGGGTCGAAGGGAAAAATACCTTTCTAGATCAAGATGGCTGTCAAACTGTGCTTCGCAAAGACAAAACTTGAGGAACAAGATCCTCTGGACAGAAAAGACCAGAGTGGAGATGTTGGACCATGATTAACGGAACTGTTTTTAACTGGAAAACTAGTAGAGATAATTCAATCAAGTTTAAATAATCAGTCAGCTTTTATTTGTACAGTACATTTCAGCAATGAAGCAGTTAAAAGTGCTTTCATTCAATTCATGTTTTGACTGAAACAATTGAAAACTGAGTAGAGTTTTCAACAAACTGAGACTTGGCTAAACATCTGCAGACAGAAGCAAATCCTTTAGCAGTTTCTAACGACTATAGAGATGTTCTGCAGACCAGGGGCCTCATGTACTAAACACTGCACAGCTTTCATTGTTAAAACTGACATGCAGACAAATTTAGAAAAGTGTGGCACACAAAAAAAGTCAGATGTACAAAGCCGTGTGTGCACTCATACCTGCGCACCTTTTCTTTATAAATACTAATTTGCAGGAAACACAGCAACTGCTGGTCCACCTGTTGCCACCCATAAAAAGGGTTAACCCTAACCCTGACTCCTTGAGTCATTTGAATGTCAGTTTTGGGAATAGCATCATTTACTTGTGCTACCTATTTCAACCTACTGTGTCTGGTTTTGGTCACAGCTTGACTGCAGCATACTACCTCACTCTGGACTTTAGTTATCCTGCTCTTCTTACACATAACAAATCATGACACTTTCTTGGGTTAAGGAAATAAATAAGTCTTTCCTAAGGTGAAACACTGAGTCAATCAAGAACAAATCAAAATGTATTTTGATTATTATTTCATTAAGAAATTAAGCAAAGAATATGAGCAACGACTCCCCTGGTTAGTCCAGGGGAGTGAAGAAAAGATGAAGATACATGACCTTTAATATCCACCAGCCCTCTATTCAGAGACGGAGCAAAAGGACGAATCCCACCAGTTTCAGTTACTTCACATCTTTGGTATTTGCACCTGTAGACTGTGACCCTGGATGGCTCAAACCAATTTCAGAAATTCTCTTTATTATGTGTTTCCAGCAAGCTGCCTCCAACATGAAGGGTGCTTTATGGATAAAATTGATTGCTTGATTGAAATAAAAGAAAGTTTGACATAACCCACACCATGCCGAGGGCCGTGATGAGGTTCTGCTCGGGTTTCACAAAGCTTCTGTTTTGTAGTGTAGTTTTGGTTAGACAAATGGTGATAATGTGGAAATTTATTGTGATGGAATCAATCAACCAATCAATTCATTTTACTTATAAACCACCAATTGACCTGCAGATCAATAAAAACAAACCCACAAAAACAAACAATTACCCACCCCACACAGAAGATGCACAAACTCCCCAGAAAAGATCCAATTCAGGAAATGCAGTTAAAAAGTCGGGTCTTGAGCCTGCGCTTTAGCCATCAGGTTCTTTATCGGACCGTTCCACAAACGGGGGCCATAAACACACCATCAGTGTGAGGTCAGACTCTGGGACTGTTAATAGTCTGGTGCCAGAAGACCTCAAGGTCCGCAGCTCTTAATCCGTTGCTGTTCAGTCTGGTAAACATGAGGTTTCTTCATAGATGACGCGCTGCCAATCTACGCCTACCATCATAGGAAGGGCAAGTCAGTGACAGGAGGATATGTGTACCGTGGCTGTGAACACCCCAACCTGAACGGCATGTACATATTTGGAGACTTCATGAGTGGGTGAGTTAACCAGACAAACATTGGTCTGGTTCACAATGAGCTGTAAAACATGGAGATAAGAGTTTGCTTTGGTGCTCATATCACCTGAATGTATAAATTTAACATTAGAAAGGAATCAGGGAAGTAGACCAGGCTTATTCAAACCTTTTGTACCATTTAAAACTTTCTACAGAGGTTTGAGATGCAGCAGGGAACCAGACTAATATTCACTATGAGGTTTTTGCTTGTTTTAGGCGTCTGATGAGCCTAAAAGAGAATACAAACTCTGGAGAGTGGAAATATAATGAAATCTGCATGGGAATGGGCCTGACATGTGCCTTTCCTGGACTCATCAACAACTACTATCCGTATATCATCTCCTTCGCTGAGGACGAATCTGGTAACAGATTAACACAACCTTAGCCACAGGCTGCTTTTCACAGCTTTTAGTGATTTACTGGCTTTTTATGGGTCCTGCAGGCGAGCTGTACTTCATGTCCACTGGTACACCGAGCGCCACGGCTCCTTCAGGAGTCATATACAAAGTGGTGGATCCATCAAGGTGAGTCACGTTTTACTCTCGTCATTTGGAGAATAAAATCTTCCTGCAGTGTCCACAGAATAACTTTCCTTCATGGGAATGTATTTGTTGGAAAAGGGATTAAACAGAGACATGCTTAACATCCTTTGATTCATTTTTGATCTTTGGGGGGAATCAGTTACTTCAGCTGGAAGTTAGGGTTTGAGGCTGTCCAGTGTTTCAGATGTCAGCTCAGTCAAGCTCAGTTCAGACATGGTAGTCCTGTTATCAATACGGCCTCCTCTGGTTTCATGAGTGACATGGAAAGTAGGTGAGGCTAATCAGTGGGATCCAGAACAGCTGGGGATAATCTCAGCAGTGGACTGAGGGAGAAGACTCATTAGAGAAGAGGAAGCATTGAAGATGCTGAACCAGACTGTTCTATCCTTGTCCTTACAGTCCTCACCAGGTTCTTCTGAAGTTCTGCCAGAAGGCTGGACAATCCTTGTCCTCTGGCATCCTGCGACTCTCGGCTGTCTCCCTGGTCCAACATCTTTCTGTCAAACAGCCGAATCTCCTCTTCTGTGCAATCAGGGTTAGGGTTAGAGACACCTCTAAAGGTTGCAGGACTCCAGCCCTTCGGCAATTAAGACCCTTAAGGCCTGGAGTTTCTCTCTGCTGGTCTACAGTTTGGGATGAAATGAAACCGTCATCAGAGAATCAGCTTGGCTACTTTGTTATTCCCAAAGGATGCCCGACTGTTTTGCAGCAAAAACATGCAACACAACATAAAATTACATCAAGTAATTACATCAAGCTTGGACATTTCAAGACCTGATAGCTTTGGGTACATCTGATTTTTCCATCTGTTTATAATCCTGGAAATTTTAACTTGAGTCCAGAGGAAGAAGCTCCAGGTAAACACGGTTCTGATCTGGTTCTCACTGTGTAAACTGAAGATAACGATGCATAGAAGGATTCTTAAGAAAATCAAGAAAATGTTGGCCCATCTGGACCATCGTTTTCATCAGACCACTCTTCAGCAACACAATGTCTTCAGTCAGAGGCTTTTTCAGATTCACAGGAACAGAAAGCTACAGAGATCTTTCAAAAAATCTCTGTGGGAAAGAGAAGGAAGAGAATTCATTCATTATTCATTCATTTGAATAATTAATTAGTTAACACATTTCATTTCCTGTTGGGATCAATAAAGTATTTTTGAATTGAATTGAATTAACAGGCATGGTGAGGCGTTTTACACGCTGCCAGTATTTTGCAACTTCATTGGTGAGATTTGCAAACATTTGAAGAAAATTGAGTTGTTTTGGGTTGTCTGGGTTCTAATCAGTGTTATGGTTTTTCCCAGTTTTCTGTTTTGTATTTTAAGCTTTGCGTAGTTTCACAAGTTTTTCATGAAAGGCAAAGGCGTAGAAATTTATATCAGCCTATCAATGTTTTAGATATTTTGCAATTATCAAAATTCTACATAAATACACTAATAACACTCTAAAAAGTATTTTTGGGCTGCAGTTAATCTTAGAGTTATTTACAGTAATTTCACTTCATTCTTTTGCTTTTGCTATGACAACTTACTTTTTTGTGTTCATTTAACTCGAAATTTGCAAATCTTTAACCTAATAGAACTTTTCACTTTGACTTTACTTACAACAATTGAGTTCAATGCCAGTTTCGTATCCTATGTCTGAGCAACTCAATTTATTACAATCATCCAACTCGATTCACTAAGTCCTTCCAACTCAATTTGCTAGGTTTTTATAACTCTATTCATAAGGGGGTTTAACATGACAAGTTGAATCATTTATTTTGTTTTAATAAACATTTAAAATCTCTTTGACTTAATTCTACAGAAAGTCAACTCAAACTTTTAAGTAGTTCTGTAATGTACAAGCTAAATCAGCCAGAACCCAAAACGCAGCCAAGACCAGAGTTCAATAAACCAAAGTTTTATTACTAAAAAAGGGGGGAAGGGAGGGGTCCACAGGGTGAGGTCACACTGGTGGGTCAGGAATGGAGGGACGACAGGGGTTGGAAGCCACCTAGGGGAGGGCTAGGGTGAATGGGCCAGGGGGCCTCGGGGGCTCAGGGGGCAACCAGACGACAGGGACCAAATCCGCAAACCAGAGCCTTAGTCGTCACAATCCAGGGTCATGCACAAGAGCTTCTCAGGCAATGAAAAATCCAATAGGCAAAAGGCTGGAGGCAAGGTCAGAGGCAGGCAGGGTTCGGCAACAGGAGGTCAGAGTTCTTCAGACGGCAGAGGGAGAAGGCAAAAATCTGTGGTCAGAAAACAGGCAGGATCAGAAAACCAGGAGACACATGAAACATTGGACAAGGCTTGAAAGCTGTGACTGTGGCAACAGATGATCTCGCACTGAGCTGGTGACGAGCAGCTGTTTAAATAGGGAGCAGCACAGTGCAGGTGAGGGTAATGAGTAATCAGCACAATCAGGGTAGAGCTGAAGGGCTGAAATCATGACAAGTTCCAAACTAAATTTTAATATTCTCTTTACAGTGTTATCTAAATACACACATATTTTCCTTAAATTACCTTTTTATTTTGACTTTACTTGAAATAATTAAGTTTGATACCATATTTGTATCCCTCGTCTGACACCATGACTCAAGCCAACCAGGGACAGATTCCCTGGTTGGCCACCGTGGCTCTGTGGGTAAAGTGGTTGTCTTGTGATCGGAAGGTTGACTTTTGATTCCAGCTCCTTCCTTCCACATGCCCAACTGATCTGTGCATTAAATAAATGTGTGAATGTGACTAGTGTAAAGCATTTCAGTGGTCAAAATGACTGGAAAAATGTTGTATAAGTTTATTTAACATTTTTGAAGTAAACTAAATGATTTGAGTAAGACTGACCTAAATCTATTATCTTAAACATACTTAATAGTAACAAATTGAGTTGGATGATTAGAATATATTGAATTGGTTAAACCTAATAAATTCAGTTGGATAAACTTCATTGAATTGCTTGTTACCTAAAGACGCAATTTAATTAAGTTGGTTCAACTATTTTCTTTTTAGAGTGAAAATGTACCAGAAGAAAACTGCTCTGTGGATTTTGTTTGCTATGAACGATATCTGTGGGAATCACTGAAAATCAAAGACTTTTGTTATGTTGAACTTCATTGATTTGGTCTCTGTGCTCCACCAGGTCCGTTTACCAGTTCAGAACCCGACCAGAACCTCTCAGTGTAAATTACCTTGAGAAATAATGAGATTTGGTTATAAAAACAGACGAATGTCGAAAAATGATCAAATGTTACAAGCCATACATGTCGTCCAAACGGATCAGAACCAGGGTTACATTCACCGTCCAGCCCTGGTCCATTGAGCTCCTGATGGACAGAACCAGAAGATTAGAGTTTAGCTTTTTATTCTTCTCTGCAGTCTGTTCCCTCCCCAAAAGGAAGTCTGACCAGTTTCAGTCTGTTTACATATGACTGCCGACGGTCACAAATAAACATGGTCCCGTAAGCTGCAGTTTGTGCCTGTAAGCAGATACAAGAGGCTAAAAGAGACAGAGGAAAAGACAGAATCCATAACATTAATTAGCATTTAGTTTCTGGTGCTTTTCAGACGTGCTCCACCAAGACGTTGCCACTACAAACCTCTTCCTGTCAGAGTCAGAAGTAACCTCATCCAGTTTGTTCCGCAGGAAAGTAGGTCCACCTTCAACACTAATAGAACCAAGCTTTTTAATTCTCCCTTTTTAATATGTTTTTTCATTGACATGTACAATATTTTTCATCAGCTTTGATTGGGTTTGAACTGCCAGCCGAAAACACGTCTGAAGCCGAACCCACAAGGACCTACGAGTGGCTTCTGGACCACCTGGATCGTCTCAGCGAAAGAGAACAAGGCCGGACCACCCCTGCTCCCATCAGAACAACCAGATCACCCCAAAGTCCAAAGAGGAAAGGCCGTGGTCGGAAGGGGAAAGGCAGGTCCAGAAGCTTGTCTGAGCTTCACAACGGAGTGGTGAGACTGGTCAGGGATGAATTCTTGCATGGAGACCGTGGACGGGTGGAGATCTACGTCCACGGGGAGTGGGGCACCGTGTGTGATGACTTGTGGTCAATGAAGAATGCCGAGGTGGTCTGCAGACAGCTGGGATTCAAGTACGCCCTAAAAGCAGCCAGGAATGCTGAATTTGGAGAAGGAAAGGGACTGCGGATCCTCCTGGATGATGTTCATTGCAATGGCACAGAGTTCAACCTGTTGAACTGCACACATGCTGGAGTGGGAAACCACAACTGTGCCCACTATGAAGACGCTGGAGTGATCTGTGGAAACTCACAACCCTCTGCAGAAGCCTAAAAGTTGGCAGTAGAAATAGACAAATGCTTCAAACTAAGCAAACTAAGTGCTAAAATCAGTAGAGGCTTATTCTTATCAAGTCACCATAAAATGCTTTGAATTGTCAAATTGCAGCTTGTTCAGCAGAATAAATTCATATAAAGTCATCTTGAGGTTATACCTACATAGAATAAAATATATGGATTCATTTTATTTATTTTACTTTATTGAATGTGTCAAGTTACAATAAAATGAAAACAATGCAAAAACAATAAACATTTAAAGGAGTGGGTTGAAGCATAAACTTATGAACCTCCAGCCCTTCTTCAGCAACATCATAAAATTATCTCAGCTTGTTGATATGTATTTCATAAGTTCATCTTCAATTTACTTCCTGATTTTAATGCAGTACACATTGATATATTAATCATAGCTCTAAGAGTATTAACAGAATATTAATGTTGATGATGTAATGACAACATATCTGAGGTTAAGCTTCCAGGTCCTTTTAAAGAGGGTGTGTTTCCCTTCTCTGCTGTATTCAAATTAGGGGAGTGTCCTTAGTTAGTTCATTTAAATCTAGTTGACGATGTCCCAGTAAAAACCTGTTTCCAAGATCAAAGAAGTGTTATTTTCTTTTGAATGAAGACAGATGTTTTAATGACCCTGTCCCAGAGGAAGCTCTACTCTGTTGGCAGGACCAGATTGTTTTGCACCAGCTGTTAAATCTTATCAAAGTGGTGAAAAGGTTAAACTCCCACAGAGCCACAACGCCCTGTCAATGCCTGCTGAGTCCACAGAGAGACTAGCTGTGTTTTAAATTATAGGGGACAACAAGCCAAGTTATTTTAATTCAACTGAGTGTAATATGTTTCAATAGAAATATCCTACATGAGAGATTATGCTGATTAAACCATGGATATTATTTGGAGTGAATTTTCTTATTTAAAACACTATTAATTTGATCTAATATTGAACATATGGTTAGGTTTTTACAAATAGCATATTTTAAATATATTTTATTAACATCAGATAAACAGTTTTCCAGTGATCCTGTTGCATCCTCAGTGCTGATGATTAGACACTTTCTCTATTATTTTATATCCAACATTTTTTGGCACCCATCCATTGTCCAAACTATTCAGCTCATTAAGGACATCACGGTCATGACTTATATTAATATGTTATACTTTTTACAATATTCAACTTTTGCTCAATTGAAATGCACTGAAAATCTCAAAAGTTCTGCAAAACTGAGACCAAGTTCTCTTTGAAAGCAAACTCCTTCAAATTCAACATGCCGTACAGTTTAAATGTGTTAAAGGTTTCAGCTGTTTTTTCATGACCTCAAAACTTATTCAATATGTCTCCACCAATATTTTAAAAATTGAAATTATCAAAGAAATAATAATGCTATACGATTCCACTTGTTTCATTTTTGTTGTGACTTTTGCCATCTGTGGATCATTTTCGATTGAGCAAATGTACTTCCTACTGCATTAAATAAAAAATAAATTTGACAAGGTTTCTACTTGTCTGAGGAAATATCTACCAAATTCCCCTTGTGGCAAATCTCTGGCGTAACATTTAAGAAATAAAGCCGTTGAGAAAAACTCTACCTGTCAGAAAAATTACGATGTTTCCCAAGCATTTGGACAGTTTATCCTTGCAAATTTATCACATTCTTGCAACTTTTTTTTTTTACAGTTGACTTCAAATGCTTCAGCAAATCTCAGCAAAAACTTTGAGCATTCACAACCTTTTTGCAGGAAACACAAATTTTCTACGTATTTTTTGCAAGTTAATTTTGTGCAGTTAAAGTTTGTTAACTGCACAAATTAAGGTGTGTTAAGGTTTGCGCAGTTAATTCTGCACAAACCTTATCGTCATCTAAAAACTCTCCTGGGTTAGAATGTAAACTGAAGGTTATGGGTTCTGTTACACACCTGCTGGAGTTTCATGGTTTACATTTTCATATGTTATAGATTCATTGAGTATGTAAAAATATTTTTACCCTTTCTTGTTTCCTTTTGTTATGGCCACTTATAGTGCAATAAAAACAACCAATACAAAAGGGACAATATTTATTATTACAAAATAAGAGGATGTGTGTTTGCAAAACAACAGGTAAACAAAATAAATGAAAAACATTGGAAAAAGAAAATCAAAAGGAACAGCAGGTGCCACGACAACTGCAAAAAACAAAAAAACAAAAATTACCAAACGCCGATTAAACCATGCAATTCAATACAGATAAAAATTATACAAATTCTACCTGCAGCGTCGATCAACCACACGCCCAGGTAAAGCAATCATCAGATCAAAACATGAAGTGTGGCCCTATATAAAAACACCACAAACACTGACTTACTATAAATCAAATCAAAAGAGTTTTGTCTTTACAATAAGTACAACACACAAACCTGATCACAAACAGTGGAAGACCTGGTCCAACACACCTGGTCCAACACACCTGGTCCAACACACCTGGTCCAACACCAACACACCCGGTCCAACACACCTGGTCCAACACACCNGGTCCAACACAGAGGAGATGAACAATTTGCCACCAGCCTGACAGCTTCCCTTTTATGGGAGCTCAGAATGTGGAGGCAGCGACCCCTGGTGGTTCCACCTGTTACACTTTAAAATCTTCAGTATAATTTTATTGTTTCCTGTTTTTAATTTTCAGGTGAAACAAATTCTCTAATAATCACAACAAAATGTTAATCTAAACATAATTAAGTGAAGATGATGAAGTAGCTTCATCACAGTCAGGACCAGCTGTTACTTTAACTGACGGTTGAGCAGCAGGGGGCGCTGTTGCAGAAGGATTTACCAATCATTACTTTTGTTCTTGGTCCACGGTGTTGCATCCAGGATGCGTAACAGAAGTAAAGGAAACACGCAGCTCCACACAGTCCGTATTTCACCTTTCAGTCGGCAGCAGTCGGCAGTGCGCAGCGTATCGGCTCCATAGCTCAGTGGTTAGAGCACTGGTCTTGTAAACCAGGGGTCGCGAGTTCGATCCTCGTTGGGGCCTGGCTTTCTCTCCTCCTTTGGTTTGGTCTCTTTTTTTTCCTGCGTTACAAAATATAAGATGACTATTTTGAACACTCAGTAGTCATTATCTGTTAACAGTATTTGATTATTATTCAAGTTTCCAAAAGCTGTATACATTCTGGGCTATTTTATGGCCAATGAAAACAAAACTATGACCCCTTAAACTAAAACTCCAATTAAAAGAATATATAACTAAAAGTGAGTATGTCGTTATAAGTATCATTTCTTTTATGAAATTATTTTCTTTGGATGCAAGCAGTATCCTTATAAATAACCTATGTTGCTACACAAATACCAAATTTGTCTCGCAAATTGTAGATTGGTTTCTAAAGAAAATAAACCAATTAAATAGGTTTATTCAGTCACTTCTGCTTCCTACAACTAGATGTCAGCATTGCATTTGTTGAATCTGAATGTAGGCTTGCAGTCTCAGGTTCAAACTGAAATAAATCCTTGTTGGCCTGCAATAAACATTAAAATGTTTAATTTTGACTTAGTTTTTGAGCTACATCTGGTTATCCACAGTCATGGGGAAATGCTTGTTTCCAGAAGTCATTAGGAAAGAGGCTGGGTCCAAGCGGGACAATCACCAGTCCACCCTATCTCCCATTTAAATGCAGATTTGTCTGCACAAAAAACTGTTAATGTGCAGACAATTGTGCTTCAAGTTAAAATGTTAATTTGACAGGCATTTTTAAAGCCAGTTTTAATTTTGTTTGAATCAGCAACTTGGTGCATATATTGAAATAGAGTTTATTTCCTAACCCAATGAGAATTGATAAGGAGTCAAATCGATAAGCTCGATCAATAGCAGAGTCAATGTTGATAAAGTCTTATCAATTTCCGTCCCTAACAATTATGTAAATTTTTAGCTCCATTATAGAACTGGAGATCTAGATCTACTTGTACTTTTAGGAACGGAGGAAGTGAACAAACCTGTTCAGCTTCCAAATATCAAATTAATATCAACAGCTGCCTGCTTGCAGTGGAGGACAGGTGCTTAAATCACAGCCAGTTTCCACTAAGCAGACTGAACTTATAGCTCTTTCCCACTCAGCATTTTTGCACCAGAGTCACAGTCAAACATCGATAGGAAACATGGGGTTAAAGCTGAAATTGAGTCTACAGTCTCTCAATCACAAGACAACTGCTCTACCTGCAGAGCCACAGAGACCAGTAAGCTTCATAGCATCAAACCTTCGCTGTTGGGTAAGATGTAAAATCGATTCTCACCAGCGGAGGGGCTGTTTTCCACCAGTGGTGGAGAAAGTACTCAAAAAATTTACTTAAGTAAAAGTACAAATAAATCTCTATATATATATTAATTAAATAAAATAATAATAGCTACTGCAGTGTATGCAGAGCATCACAAGAACAAAGAATGGCTCTCAGTGAGGCTTCAGTCCATTGCACTTAGGTCACAGCATTGTCCCATATGCGACACCTCAGCCAACAACTCCACACAATAATTCAGCGCATGAGTGACAACTTTTTTTCATTGCAGATGCAACATGTGTCTCTGTACACCTAGCTTAGCTTTGCTAGCATCACGTCCACAGATCTTAGCTTTCTTCAAGCTTTCCTTCAAAGTGACGCTAAAAGTTGGACCAAGTCCCACCGTCTGCGCTGCTGATTTTACATGTCACCATATCTTATGATTTATACAGCGCGATTATATTACTGACATTAGACAGACATTTTCTCCAGCTCAGAGGAAACCACTGCACATGTCTGGAGCTCCGTGTGGGAGTAAAGGTGGAGGGATGGGTGACAACAGACATGTAAGTCACGTTGTTGCTCGGATTTTACGGCACCACCTTAAGTCCCTGAACTTCAGGTCAACTAGACTTGGATGTAACGAGTAACGCGACACTTTAGTAGAAATGTAGTGAAGTAGAAAGTACAGATACTTACTGTAAAATATAGTGGAGTAAAAGTAGAAAGTACCCATTATTAAATCTAGTACAGATAGTACAGTAAACAAAAAATGTATTTACATACATTAAGTACAAAAATGAACTTAAGTACATTAATGAAGTACTTGTATTTCATTCATGTGAAGACATTCATGTGAAGACATGAATGCAGAGTTTGGAAAGTGTAGCCATGACATCAGACACTTCCTTTCATTTTTCCTTCACCGGATCATTCACACACCTTTTGATCTGTGTCTTCACTCCAGTCTGCTCAGCAAAGTTTGACTCCTCAACCCAGCAATAAAACACCTTCCTAGTTTTCAGAAGTGAATGACTAACAGCTCCTTGGCAGGAAGACATGATGTAAAATGAAACACCCCCTGTTGGTTCTGAAAATTAAACTCTGATGTTTCTTGTTTCGTGATTGTGGTGGCAGATCTCAGTTTTGTTCATGTTTCTCGTCAACAGGTCAATTAAATTAGTCATAAAACAAAGATTAAAGCTGAGTGATTTGTGGTGATTATTGTTTACAGCTGGTCTCTGATCCACTCCGTCCTCCGAGTCTCCAGCAGTGAGTCTGCAAAGAAAAACATGAGCTTTTTCTGTCACTGCCTTCATCCTCCTCAGGCCTCCTTCACAGCCAAATGTTTGCTTCTCATTAAGTTTCAGCAACAGCTGGATTTCCTGACATCATGTTGCCCTGCTGACCCCTGACTGCCATAAAATCAGATAAACACAGTAACAGAGACGAGTGACTCGGTTCAGCTCATTCTGAGTCTGACCTGTTAGATCTATTAGTTTATCTTGAAGCTCTCAGTAGCTTCATTTGGACTGGAACTATTAACACTTCAAACACCAGTAAAAACAACTTTAAATCTATTCTGACACACAGCATAATGCAGAATATGTTGCTGCATCTGAATTTAGTAATGCGACGGAGCTGTAGTCTACTTAGTTGGACCAGACGCCCCAACTGGTCATTTACCAGTTTGGCTGGAATAAAATCCAGTTTCATTGTCTGCCAGTTGAGCCTAGAGGTCAGGATGTCTTGCAGATCAATTCCACATTTTAATACGATGCACAAACTGTGGATTTGGAGCCAAACTGAAACTGAGGTCTCCGAGCTCGTTGCCATGGTAACCGTGTCCCTGATCAGGAACTGAATGAAATTGTGAATCAGCACTCTGGTTCTTTCTGGGGTTTGTGATGAATGTCTGAACGCTCAAACGTTTTATTAGCTGTTAGGGAGGACAGACTGCTGAATTAACAGTTTCGTGATTTACATCTTTCATTCTCATCTGTTGCATTTGCAGTTGTCGATCATTTCTTGTTCCTGGGCTGAAATAAACTGCATGAAGTGTTTGCAGATGCCCTGCTGCTGATGGCCCCTCAGGCATTACTGTGAAACGACGAGCTGCCAACTCCATCACTTCCCCACATGTTATTTTAGCCTTTGCAGGTCGGACTCCTCAGCTTTGAGCTGTTGTCTCTGTGATGCAAAAGAAGGAATGACATTTAGGAAAAGAACCGGTGAACAAGATTAGTTGATAAAACATCTTGAACAGACTTTGAGAAAAAAATGTCACATTTGAAGATTGATGTTTGAGGATTTTACAATAAACTGGAAACTGAAACGTTATTGCATAATAATTACAACACGACTGTAACCATGGAGACATTTTCTTGTAGCAAAAAATCTTCCTCCTGTAATAAACCTATGGCCGTCATGAGTCATCTGAACACCTGCAGCAGCTGAAGCTCCTCAGTCCCTTCAGATACTTGGACTCTATTCTTCTTTCCATTCTAATCTAGATCCCCTGATCTACGTTAGAGTCCAGAGATCAGGTGGTAATTTGGCCACCTTGATTCAGTATGAAAGGTATTTTTATGATTTACAAGTTTCCTTCATGTGACGGATTCTTAAAGTCTCTCTGTTGTCCAACTGAAGTTCATCTTCAGGCTGCAAACCAGCTCAAATCTGGAGCCTCAGCAGGCGTAGTGCTGGGAAATAAGGACAAATTCAGATGAAGGCAGATTGGAAGGATTTAAACTGTTTGTTGACTTTGAATAAACTTCAGGATTAGGCTCAGCGTGTCAAGTCTGGAGACAGTGACTGGGTCAGAAAGGATCATTGTGATGTTTTCATGGAAAAGTTTGGATACTTTTCCTCTGACTTCTGTCAAGCAGCCAGAGTTTCTCTAAAATTGTGGAGAAAAACAGTTTTCAGGATTTTCTGAAGTTTTTAAAACTTCAATGTTTGAGATCAACAAGGAAATATTAATACTGCACCAAGATGACTTGACTAAAAAAATTCAAGTTTTCAAATTGTGTTAAGGAAATAAATGCCTCCAATCAAAACGGTTCTATGTGAAAAAGTATTCACACCCTGACCCTTATAACTGGATGTTCTTCCTTCTGATAACCACTGATAACAGCCCTGAGGATGACCTTTGACCTTTGGTCATACTGCAGCATTTCAATTAGAATGAAGTCCAGACATTAAGCTGCTTGGCTCTCTTTTGTTTCCTAAGTGTCCTGCAGATCCCTGGTGATCTTGAGTTTAAGAACATGAACATTGACTTGTGTATGCAGGACTTCCTGTTCGTCTCTGAGCAACGCGACTGCAGGTCTGGCCGGTCGTTCAGAGGACTGGAGGTTCCAGAAGGCCTTCGGGTTTTAGATTGTTTCTAAAACCCAGCAACCAAAGTGTAACTGTGCAGATGAACAAAGAAAGAAACATCTATGGAAAAAGTAACTCTAGATGTCTACAAAGCAGTAAAAGTAAACTTATAGATTCAATCTGCAAAAACCTCGTGAGGAAGTTTCCCACAGGAAACACCGCCATCCACTACATTTCATTCACAGCTGCAAATGACAAATAATCCAAACTGCATGTGATTCAAATATATTAACCTAACATGACAAGTATGTGTCAGAAACGGTGGGATGTTTGTGGTGAGGAGATGACGCAGGAGACCCAGGTTATGGTGAAGATGATGATGTTTATAAAATGAGGTTGCTCTACAGTCCAGAAACAGGCAGCACGGCAGAATGTAGCACGCAGCTAACACCGATAACAACTGATTACTCAGAGGACTGAAAATGCGAGCAAGCTAACCAGGACTTAACAGTTCTACTGTCCAGCTACACAGATACATTTGACAAGGACCCGACGAAGAACACAGACGACAGGTGAGACTAAATACACATGGGGTAATCAAGGGAATGAGACACACCTGGGAGACAATCAACAGAGAAGACGCAGAGACTCAGGGAACAGAATCACACAGAAGAAACTCGAAAATAAACATACAGAAACACGATTCGTGACAGTATGTGGATGCACACATCTGCTGATGTAGCAAAACCCGGCGGTTTGTTAGAAACAGGAAGTGTCAATATAAGCCTGTGCATGACTTCCTGCTCTGATTGAACAGGCAGACAAGAAAAGCATGAAGGAACATTGAAAACAACGTTTAATATCTGATCTTCTGATTAATGAACCAACAGAAGAAATCAGCTTCACCATGAGCAACACAAACAAGCAGTCAGATGTAGCAAAGCAAATTGGACTGTGTGACCATTGACCATTGATCAGTTTCTTCTGGAGCTGCACGTGACTCGACCAGTTGACCCACCAAACTCAAATGGTTGAAAACATGAGCCTCGTCCATCTGCTGCTCGAGGTCAAATTATCTATGCATCACGTTTCCACCAGCGCAGAGCTTATCACAGAGAAACAAAACGCTGAAAGGCACCAAAAGGAAAACAAGAAAATCAGAAATCAAACAGAGAGACAAAATAAATTAAAGGGTGTAATAGAAAATTTTGGTTTTGGTCTTATTTCATTCTTGATGGAACTGATGATATTTTTTACCAGTTATTTACTGATTATATCTGCTGTATTTTGTATTTCTGCAAGATGTGGTTGTCCATTAAATAAGTTTGCAGATGATGTTTAGATGTTTC
>CAEGAF010115195.1:0-21802 GCA_903067075.1 Micropoecilia bifurca
TAAACTGTAGCTTCATGCATTAGTAAAGTAAATAAAGTGAACCAAGTTCCTGCTCTGAATAGTTTGATACCTTTTTAACCTGAACATCTGAAGGAATCACTCTAAGCCTGATGACCTGGTGAAGCAAGCAGTAAGTGAACAAGGTGACAGTTGATGTTACGATACTGGAGGATGAATATCGATTTTTTTTTTCTAGGAAAGAAAATATCGATATATATTGTGATATCGATATTATTATCCAGCCGTAGTATTCATTGTTAGATTAGATTTTTATTTTAATGAAAATAATCTGATCCAATCTAATGTCGGTACCAAGGTCACACAGAAGGAAGAAGAAGTTGTGAAATCTTTTCTTTTTCAAATCTGTGCTGCCTCTTACATGTTTCTGTTCCTCTTTTTCTGCTTTCCTACTCATGATGGAGCAACACACAAAGCAGAACAAGACAAAAACATTCAGTTTGAGTTTCTGCATCATCTTCCAGCCCGGCGGTTTAAACTGCTCCAGAAATAGGAGCTGTTTTCGTAAGGAGCGAGTCGGCCGCCTCCCTTCGCGCTCCCAGATGGACTCTGGTGGTCTGCGGAGCCCCTGAAGTGGAGAGACGTGTTTGTTACATGATTAGAGGCTCTGCTGCTCGCATTCAGACCTGCAGGAAGCACAAAATCTGCAGAAATTGTTTAACATTAAGGGAAATTAAATTCAAAGCCTCTGCAGTGATTGCTCATTATTTTCCACTTAAAATTATAGTTTTGGAATAAATTTCCTCATAAAATCTGATAAATAAGAATGATGCTGGTGCGCTTAAATAAATTAGAATATTATCACAAAGTTAATTTATTTCAGCTATTCAATTAAAACGCAAATACATTTATCACACAGATTGCTATATTACAACCATCTATGTCTGTAATTGTTTATAATTTTGAGTTTAACTGATAAAAAAAAATTTGATATAGAAATGTGAAAAAATATCCATCCACTGTACATTATAGGTACTTAAATAGGTTTTATTTTGCATCAATGCTCTTATTTATTAAAGAGCCTCGGCTTATTTTAATTATCTTTCAGTAATTGTTTGTCCTAAACGAGTTTCACAATAACCTCAAAGATGTTTTATTCCCATTTTTTCACACACTTTTTCCTTCCACTGAACTTTTCACATCTTTAGCTGTGAGTTTTTGTGACCCACAAAAGGTTTGCTGGACAACATACAAGTCAGCAGGGAAAACTTAAGATTTTTGTTTTAAATGTCTCAGATGTATTGGTTTTCATGAGTTATTGCTCAAAATAAGTGAAATTTAAGTCTGGAAATGCTTCCTCCTGTGTCTAATTAATATTTATGACTTTGTCTCTTTTAAAGGAAGAACTTAAATATATAAATTCTTTAGGGAAATTCTTGGAAACTAGGGCTGTGTAATAATATCGATATTGCAATATATATATATATTTTTTTTTTCTTTCCTAGAAAAAAATCAATATTCATTTGCAAGTATCCAACTGTCACCTTGTTCCCTCACTGCTTGCTTCACCAGGTCATCAGGCTTAGAATGATTCCTTCAGATGTTCAGGTTAAAAAGGTATCAAACTATTCAGAGCAGGAACTTGGTTCACTTTATTTACTTTACTAATGCATGNGAAGCTACAGTTTGGACTGTTTCAACTAAAAGAAACATGTTTTCTCACCACTTCTTTGGTTCATTTTGTCCAGCTGTCCACTTTAAAAGTCTGTGTCCAACCAGAGCAGGTATTGTGTAGTTGGTGCTTTTATTCATTTTTCAGTTAAATTAATTCAATCCAACTTTATAACAGTTACAAAATATCACCAAAATCATTCTGTCCCTCTAAAATCTTTCAGAAAATTGCAAAAGTGAATTGAATTGTATCATTTGATGAATATCGCAATATATATCGTATTGTGAACAGAATATTGTGTATCGTATCGTGAGATTATTGTATCACTACATCCTTATTGGAACATATGGGATAATTGGAATAAGTTGGATTTTGCATCTGATGTTTATTGGAGGATCTTCTTAATGTCAGAAGTCGTCCTCTTGAAGACCAGTTCAGTTTGTGCACCGACATTCTGAACATTTAATAGTAGAAATAATTATCTGTTTTCAGCTGGTGTGAGTCAAACTGGTTCTCTGGCTTTGGGATTTCGTCTGGAGTCGATTCATCCAGTTGTTTTGAGAGCGGATCAAGGCAGAAGAAGAACTTTATCATCACTGCTGAATTGTTTGAAGCTGAGAGGAAAGTGTGACAATGTGGCAGCTGAAATGTGAAAAAAAGATCTGAGACGGAGCTGCTGCTGCAGAGCAGCGTCTCATGGTGCTTTGATATTTCAGTTATGACGTCTTCAAAGTTTTTCACCTCAAACTGCTGCAGCACATTTTGGACAGAAACTCAAACTCTTTCAACATTCCATGTTTCATCATGCTGAAACTTCAATTTATATTCACTGAGTTTTCAGTTTAATTCACTAATACAAATCTGAAAAGTGTGGTGTGCACATTTGCGACGTCATATCAGAGTAAAAAGGAGTAATTTCCACCAAAGGACTTGGAAATTTCTGAGTTTTTTTCTATGAAATGTTCATTGAATGTTAGTCATTTAATCGTTAGTCGATGGACAATATAAATCAGCTTTAATCAATAACTTTCATCCCTAGTTGAATCGCTTCTGTTGATTTTAACCAATCATAAATTTCTGTTTAATGTGGCTTAATTTTGTTTGCTGGTAAAATAAAAGATTCTCACTCTGGTGATGTGCATATAGATCAAACACTTCAGTTCTTAACACCCTCTATCATTATCCTCAACACACACACACACACACACACACACACACACCCTTCTTTGCTTGAACTTCTTAACACCACAGCCAGCACCACTACAGAAGCAGAAATCCTCTGGGTTCAGTTTTAGGTCTGCTTTGCTGTTTTTGTAAGCGTCCTCAGCCTTTGCCCTGTAATCACAGGCTGGCAGATTCCTGCCGAGCCTGGATATTTTTCCTGAAGTTGTTTAAAACAAGAAGGTTGTGCAACCTTCTTGTTTTAAGAAGGTTGCACAATGTGATGCCAACTCGGATTGGCATCACATTTTTTAATAATTGACTTTTATTGGTGCCAGAAACAGGAAAAAGCGGGTCTGTGTAACATCTCGGCTTTTTACTGAGATAATAAACGAGATATTCTGTATTCCACACATGAACATGGACCTTCCTCTCCTCCTCCTCCTCCTCCTCCAGTGAGCAGAGCATCTGCCAGGCGCGAGCCTCTGTCATGGTCTACGATGACGCCAGTAAGAAGTGGGTCCCCATCAAGCCGGGGCAGCAGGGCTTCAGCCGCATCAACATCTACCACAACACTGCCAACAACACCTTCAGAGTGGTGGGGGTCAAACTGCAGGACCAGCAGGTGAGGAGTCACCTGGACGTCACATCCAACCGGCTTCACTGAAAACACAAAACACAGCAGCCAGTTACAGAAGTAAAGTGTTTAAAATCAAACAGCTGGCTGAATTGTAATGATTATTTGGCTTATGGTGTTGCACAAAGTTCAGTTCTTGAGCTGATCCTATTTATTGATTACATCTTTTCACATTAGCCTTCTTTTTAGCTTCAGATAAAAAGAAGGCTAATGTGACGTCTATTGGATGTGACGTCTATTGTTTCATGTTTTCACACCTAATAGTCCAATAGACTGGGTTCGATTTGGGACCCAGGTTGCAACATTTGTTACATTTTCAGCTGCTTTCACGCTGCACTGTGTCAAACAAACCAAAGTAATTGATAGACCTGTTCACTTCCTCGCCTGTGGGGGCGCTGCACCAAAAGCCACTGACAGAAATGACATGGAAACCTCTGAAGAAGACATGAGCGCAGCTTCCTTCTTCACAAATGTAAACAAAATAAACAAAATCTTACCAAGTAGTTTCTTGTTCAGACTAACTCACAAGTAACCTTTTGACAAGATACATAAGATTGTTTTAAGCCAATAATTCCCTAATATTTACAAGAAGTACCAGTTTGCATTATTTCAGTTTCTAACAAGACATTTTTTCCATGTTTTAAGTGACATCATCTGCCAGTGGACTTGAACTTTTTCACCAATATTAAGGAATTATTAGCGTAAAACAACCTCCTGTATCGTTCTTACTTATTACGTATACATTAGTTTTATCTTATTTCAAGTGTGAATATATTTGAACTAATTCAACCAAACTACTTGTCAGGATTTTGTGTTTTTGTGGTTGTAAGAGTTGTTTATTATCTGTGGTCAAAGACCAGGAGACATTTCTCCCACTAGTGCATTTACCCAGAATGCCCTGCGCTGTAGTCCGCTTCCTGCTTTTGGAGCGTTCTCCGGTCACATATAGATTCGACCCAAACCAGAGTTCACTTCCACCGGACAGAGGATGAGGTTTTGCCAGCTTTTTGGACTATGTCAGAGTTCGATTACATATTCACACTTCACCATACGAACCAGACTGTTACAACCTGACCCTAAAATCCCTAAGAAAATTTTTGCACTGGGCTTTAACATAAAACAAAAAGTAGCATTGATGGCAGCATTGATGAGTAGCAAAAATAAAATTTATTTTACAATTCTGGTAAAACAACTACAAGAAAAAATAAAACACAGTGGAGCTTAAGGCTTCAGGGTCTCAAGGCCAAAATAATAAAAAAAAGAGCAAAAAAAGAGCACCCCCTTATAACTATAAAATAAAACAACCACTTTCTAAAGAAGAACTAAAAGAAAAAGCAAAATCTAAACTCCCTTACTAACCACAAAACAAGAGAAAACAGTTCACAACAAAAATGGCAGAGAACCACTAGCAGCTTCCACCTCTGAACAGAAACATGTCTTGGACAATCGTTCACAAAGTTGCTCACAGCAGAATCAGTTCAGTCCCAACACACACAATCAGCTCTCAAACAGGATCACAGGTCCAGGACGACAGAAGGAAGGATCTGGCATCTCCAGCTTGCTGCTTATATAGGGCGGCTGACAAGCCCCAACATACTTCACCTTCATCAGCCAGGCAGAACTGAAACAGAAAAACACAGAGCTCTCTCAGACAGAGAGCCCCTAGTGGTCAGTGACCGTAACACGGACTTTCAACACAAGCGGACTGGAGTTGGATTCATGCGTACTGAACAGAGCTGATGTGAATCCTCCATTAAATCTCCATGCTTCTTCCTCTTTCCTTCAGGTGGTTATCAACTACTCCATAGTGAAGGGCTTGAAGTACAACCAGGCCACTCCGACCTTCCACCAGTGGCGAGACGCTCGGCAGGTCTATGGTCTGAACTTTGCCAGTAAGGAGGAAGCCACCACCTTCTCCAACGCCATGCTGTTCGCCCTCAATGTCCTCAGCTCCCCCGACAGCGGAGGTGAGGCATCTGATATACTACATATATATTTCTTTACATTGAGCTAAGGGGAACTTTCTCCTACTTATTGCTTTTTTGCTTTTTTACTAGAACATGTTTGAAATTAATAAGAAAATACAAAAATCTATCCATCCGTTATCTAAACTCGCTTAACAGGACAAACAATCAGGCAGATAGGGAGTGAATGATATGAACTTTTATTACATTATTTTTGTGATGATATTGAGATAACAATGAAGATTATGATCAAAAAACTAATTATTTTTTCAGCATTTATAGCACCAGAAACACAATTTAATTTATACCTCTAAACGGCACAAAGTAACTGCATTTACCGGTAATCATAATTTTTTATCCACTGATGCTTTCACAGATCAAAAACTTTAGGAAATAGCAAAAATAATATTTCAAATCATATAGCTAGTTTTGTATTTTAAATAATAATTAAAACATATCATGACAACAATAGATCAAATTCTTATGATAAAAGAAGTTAGGATAAATTCCCACACCTACATGCAAACACTCAGAAAGATCCACAGGATCGGATTTGAACCCTGAACCTTCTTAGGCACCATTGTTTCTACCACAAATCTACACTGATGTTTTGTGTTTTTATTTGAAAAATGGCCAAAATGGGTTGAAAACGTTTATTTTGAGAAGCCCTGGAAACGTTTCTGGGTAAAAGTCAAAGGTTTTGAGGAAAAATAGCTGGTTTCCACCAGGTAGTGATAAATGTCTGTCTCTCAATGTCTGTTTTATCTTCATATCAGCAGATTTTCTGATTTTAAACGAGCTGTGCCCCAGTGTAGACTTTAATGAGAGTGATGCTCATAAATAATGCTGTAATCAGCACATTTTAAATTGGACAAAAGGCCAAAAAAGAGAGAAATTTTAAATCTATGAAATCTTAAATCTATGAATGTAATTCACTTGCTTTGTAGTTTTAATTTAACATAGTTTGAAGTCGGCCCAGAAGTTGCAGATCTGGGATTTTTTGTGTAACAGCAAGGAATCATGGGAATCACTGATGCTGCTGAGTTAGAAAGTATAATTAACTGAATTAATTACACCTGCATTAGTTGCTCTGCTCAATAGTAAATCACAATGAAGCCGTAATCTTCAGCCGTTGGTCAGAATTAGATTTTTATTTTCTTACGTAGTTTTGTTCTCATTTTCCACACAAACTTTTAGCAAAAATGGTTTATAATCTTATATTTCCTAACTCTGATAACTTTTTTGAACTTTGATAAGGTCTTAAAGGCATTTTTCTGAATAATGCTACTCAGGTGGATTATTTAATACTTACTCGGATTTTTCACATTCAATAAATTCAGTGAAGTGTAAAAACAGTTACCTGCTAAACTGATATTTACTGCTCCCTGCTGGTTGATGTCAGGTACTGCAGCTGTAATCCAGCGCCAACAAACGACATGAGCAGGAGAGTTGTTGCATTTTATTTATATTTTTTGTGTGTGTTTTCTAACTTGTGGATGATTTTTAAACTTTAGAGTTGTGTAAATATTTTTTTACATATTTTTTACAACTTGTGAAAAGCTATTTTTTTTTCCCTGGATTCCCAGATTTAGAGTTATTACGCATCTGCAGTGAACAAAACAAAATATTAAAACCCTGAAGTGTATTTACAGCTAAACTTACTCATACTCTTAGTTTACCAGATAGCTTCAGAGCATCTCTGGTTACAGGCCACTTATATACTCAGAGTGTGTGTGTGTGTGTGTGTGTGTGTGTGTGTGTGTGTATGTGTGTGTGTGTGTGTGCGCGTGTGTGTGTGTGTGTGTGTGTGTGTGTGTGTTGTCTAGCTGTTGTTATAATTAGACTATTTTGTTGCATAATAATGTCTTCATGGTTCTTACCTCTCTTGGGTTGGAAGCATCTGTGTAACCATTAGTTTAAACGACAGAGACACGAGACCCGCCAGCTGTCTTCATGGTTATATAATCGCAACGATGCTTGACTTAAGGTGCTGTTATAGTGCTTACAGTCAATTTCTGCAGTGTTGTTTTATTAGTTTGTGGTATAGGTTCCTGTACCACAAATAAGGGCCAAATAACAATTTTAATTTGAATAATTAAAAATATTTGTACTTGTTAAAAATAATTTCTTGGAATCAGACATCTGGGAAAACACAGATGATATATTATAAGGAGAATACTTGCAAGGTTGTTTATTTGGTGTGTAAATTCAACTCATATTAATCTTATTCCTGTTTCACATCTGTATCGGCCTAACATGCTTAAGAACCATGAAAACAATACATTTAAAAATATCAAAATGCATACATTCGGTCTGTTGAAATAAAGAAAATTTTGATTGCCAAAACAAAAACACAATTTTTACAAAAGCAAATACAATAATATTTGGTTTCACCTTCTATTTTTAAATCAAATGTTTGGTGTAGCCTGTTCAAACAAACCCACAAACTTCAGATTTTAGGAGAAACGTCTTCATTTCAAGATAATTCTAACAGTGTTTAAATGAAAAACCTGCAAATTAGTAAATGGTTAAATTTGGTTCTTTTTGGTAAAATGTCCAACATTTCCTTGAAAATCTCTATAATTTCTTCTGATAATTACATTGTTTTTAAAGGTTCTGAATTCAAATATTTTTGTTCTTTAACTATGTTTTTTATGGCGGTTTTGTATGATTGAATCCTGCAACCTCTAAAAATACAAGAACTCTCCGCTTCACAGTGAACAATGACAAAAGACAAGCACATGTGCGAAAGCACTCTGTTCATATTAAAAATTAAATTACTTTAACAAAAATAGACAAACTATTTTTTTTAAAAAGCCAGCTGTCTACATGCTTTAGTCTTACACTGACATGTCAGTGATGTCAATCCACACACGTGGCTCTTGGCAAGGACATGATAAGGCACGTCTGCTAAAAATATTCTTGACAAAGTGTGAAAAAAACAAAGCAAAGTACTTCTAAATATTATTTTGACATGTTCAGACACTTTGAATTTATGATAAAATTAATAAAAAGTAAAAATAAGAATTATAATGAAAATAAAACAGTAAACAACTTTTTAATATAATTACAAAATAAAAACAAAAACCTCTGTGGACACAGAAAAACAAACTTTGAAATGACAGTAGCGCTGTATGGACACATTCGATTTAACGTTTTATGCTTCACAGCACGGCAGCTGGAGTCTTACACCCACCATGTCAAGACGACATGCATTTCATATGAAGCACTTAAGGCTGCTGAGTCACCAAGTGGCTCCTTTAAAAAAATAAAATAACAGGCATATTGAGAGTTCATTTAAAAAAAAGACACTTTTTTTCTGTTCCTCTGCTCACTGAGCAACGTGAGTGGCTGAGCATGTGGGAGCGAGAACAGATACGGCCTCGAGGCCATTAGGTCATCTAAGAAGAAGTGAAGTTCCTCCATGGAGCTGCAGAGTGGGCTGCCATTTACACAGCATTTGTGTCTTGAGGTGAAGACTTTCTGATATTGTCTCGCTCCACTGTTCATGTGGCTGTGTGTTCCTAGCCATTGTGAGGTGGAGGAATGTGAAATCATTACATGTTTAACGTCAAACATATCTGGCTTCTTTTTTACTTGAGGTGATTTGATGACAGACTACAATGCTAGTATCTGAGCTTCTGTTATAAACAAAACGTGGGGTCTAATATCGTCTTAAAGCCTGCATGCACTTGTTCCTTGGTTTATTTCCTCCGCAGCAGTGTCATTTGCTGTTTCCACCGTGACAGTGCAGCACACATTTACTCCAGGTGCGTCTGAGTGTTGCCCATCTCTGCTCGCTGTTGACACGAAACAAATACATTGGTTGTCCATTTGTTCAATTTATTGAGCTGTCAGATTGCAAGCGGGCCTACGAGACCACAAATAGCTCCTGTCAGGCAGGAGATGGAGAGGGAGCTCTGCTGCGCTTCATCTCTTCCTCATCACTGCAGGGAAGGAGTTTCCATCAGACCTGAGAGATTACAGGGAGCTACAAGTGGCTCTTTGGAAAGAGGGCTGAGGCAAAATGTGTAAAGTGTTGTGGATAAGGTTTGACTTTTATTACTTGACACCTTACCACTGCAGGACCTTGTAGCAGGAATGGGAGAGTCAAACTGAGTTAGATCATTAATCAAGAAAATATCCAGAAGGTTTTCACGATAGGTTGAAGGTTTCTAGCGGACAGTAGATAATTATTTCTCTCATTGGACCTGGAGGGAACGACATCATTTATCAATGTCTGGATACATTTTGTCTGTAAACCTAAAAGAAAAGGGAAAATAACAGAAATGCACCAAGTGCATAAACTGTTAATATTTCTGGGGAACGGTCTGGGGTCCAGGCTGCACAGTGGCGCAGTTGGTAGAGCTGTTGCCTTGCAGCAAGAAGTTCTGGGTTCGATTCCCAGGGGGTTTTCTCCGGGTACTCTAGTTTCCTCCCACAGTCCAACAACATGACTGTCAGGTTAATTGGCCTCTCCAAATTGTGAGTGTGTATGCATGGTTGTGTGTCTCTGTGTTGCCCTGCGACAGACTGGCAACCTGTCCAGTGTGACCCTGCCTCTCACCTGGAACATTGGAACACCTGGAACATTGGGGGCTGGGAGGCACCAGCACCTCCCAACCCCAACCCCATGGGACAAAGGTGTAAAGAAAATGGCTGGATGTGTCTGGGATTCAGATTACTTTGCTTGATCAGAGTTGGAGGTCCTGACTGTACTTTTCCAATATTTATTCTGTTAAGTACCTGCCACTATTATGAGATGTTTATTATGGATGTTTAGCTCTTTTATATTGTTAAATGCAAAGTGTATTAAAAACCAAAAATATATATTATTATTATTATTAATAATCAGCTAGGTTGCCTTACAACGTCTTACCATATGGCATTATGAACTGAACTTTATTGCTTTTGATGTCTTATTGTAGCTAGTAACAATAAGAACTGAGTTCACTTGATCATATGATTGAGTTTCAATATTTTTTATATAACTTTTTCATATGGTTTTGATCTTATTCTTTATTTCTGGATATGAAATAAGCCTGTTTGTCTTATAAAAGCACCTTCACATAACATTTATTGTGACTTAATGAGTTACCTGTATTGACAGTATTTACATGGATCCAAAGCAACAGTTCATCATAACAGCTTCAAAGTCATAAACACAGAGTTTAGCCTTGATTTACAATCAGAAGTTCATCATCTACAGGATCTACAGGATAAGGAGTATTTCAAATGAATCTAAAGTCACACTGAAGGTCTTTTTCACAGGTCTGAGTCAGAGAGTGATAGGTATGCATATGTGTCCATCTGTGTGTGCACATAAAAAGTCTCTTTTAGAATATCTCAGTCAGTGCTAAGAAAGTGGAAGTTAACGTTTTCTGAGCAAATAATAAAAATAAAACTACCACACACTTGCTTTTCAAGATGCAAGCTGATCATGGGTTTTCCTTTAAAAATGTAACTTCTTTGAAACCACCCCCAGGACATGCATTCTTTTCCACACATTTTCTGTTTCATTACCCCTTTCTGTAACAGAAAGTGCGCCGTTAGTGTTAATTTACAGTTGTCCACCATGTCTTCTTGGGGGTTGATATTAAAGACCTCTAAGCTGAAAGGCTGAGAGAACAGCCTGCTGTTTACCATCTGGTTGAGGCAACCAGGCAAAGCACGATTCAAGGCAATAATTGCTG
Organism: Micropoecilia bifurca; assembly: GCA_903067075.1. NCBI lineage: Eukaryota > Metazoa > Chordata > Actinopteri > Cyprinodontiformes > Poeciliidae > Micropoecilia > Micropoecilia bifurca. Next base: position 11,086 of record CAEGAF010115195.1, read on the forward strand.
TGAGCGGAGGCTGTGAAGATAGTCTGGGGTCGGCCTCATAGCCAATAACATATCAGTGGCCTTGCTGATTGCTCCCTGTCACTTCCTTCACTTGCAGCCCTGTTACGTCTCTATAATTGTCCTCCTCCGTCCTTGTCTGTTTGGTTGTTTTTCATCTTGTCACACAAATAAAAAAAGTCAAACAAATCCCTCCCCCCATTATTTATCATTCCGTGTAACCTGTAATTACATACGAAGAGCTTTTATTCGAATTTGAAATGTATTTTGGAGCTTTGGTTTTTGTAAAACGTGACAAGTGTGTTTGTGATGTGAAACAACAATGACCTCACGTCAACTTTAGAGGTGATGCACGCACCATGGTTACACAGTGACAGCAGGCCAGCTGCTGCTTCTTTCCAGGAACAGGAAGCGTGTGAAATCTCAATTCTCCCAAGACTGCTGTGTCCTTGTATCAAATCAAAGGGGCATTAGAGGTACGGGGCGGACACACAGACACGTTATTGTCCTGGTTGAATGCGAATTCATAATTTCTGTGCTTTTGTCCCTGCGGGAGATTTTATCCTCGACTGACCAAACAACAGAGTTACCCGAGATACGAAACTGCGAGGACACAAAGGTCTGTCTGCATTTTGTTTTGAATTTGAAGTGTTCAATGATAACATGTTCTTAGAAGGTAACTAATGTCCTAATAGCAAATTGGTTCAGGGAATGGAAACAGAAATGTCGCATCCTGTTTGTGACTGTCCAACCCAGGTGATTGTCTAGCCAGCGTCATTATAAGTTGGGTTCAATTAGCATGCAGAGGGTAAGGATGGCCCTGGAGATTGTGGGCATGTTGAGTCATTGGTTAGAAAACATTTTCAGCAACTAAACTTGGTTGTTATTGACTTTGTTTTCAAGTGAACTCAGTTCCCTTCCTCGTGTCCCACGCTAATTTAATCCCAAATGTTTCTTTCAAAGTTGCATCAGCAAATGTAGAGTTTCCATTTCGACATATTTTGTGATTAACGTATTGTTGCTCGCGCAGTTATGAGACAGCAGTCTCCCTGATGGCTAATCAAGACATTTGGAGTTGAGGATAACACCTTAATTGACTCAGGCTTTAATTTGTAATCACAGATTCAGAGTGGGTTCGGCTCTGGCAGGGCCGGCAGTGAATGGGAGATCAGGTATTTACCACGTTATCTCTGTTTTATTGCATGCATTTGTCCAATTATGAAGTCTCACAGCACAGACTCATTACCATTTTGAATATTTCATTCACATTTTATTCTTTTCAGTCTTTTTTATTATCATTATTATTTAACATACAAAGCGGTAAAACGTTATATATGGAGGAGAAAATGACTTGCTTGTAACACCCTCAAAGTGAGAGCTAATACCTGAAAGAAGCTGAATGCCATTATATTGGTTTAGTTAATATATTTTTAATACCATCCTTCTCTCCTTTACCTTCCTTCAGCGACACTCTCCAGCTTGTTCTTGGAGATCCCATGGGCTTCCCAGGATGGAAACGTTATGTAACTCAGACAAGTTCGGGGTTCCCAATTTAACATTCAAAGAAAACCTCCAAAGAGAAGCACCCAGGAGGCTTCCTTCGCAGATGCCCTCAAGCTTAGACCTTTGCATGGAGCAACAGCTCTACACCATATATCTAAGGCAGAGCCCAGTCACCCTATAAACCCTGCAATTATATTTAAAATATTTTGGTAGCACAAAGTTTGCTCACACGACCTACTGGTTACCAAGGAAAACATTTAAAGCTAATTGGGGTTAGAAAGCCACCATAACTTTCTTTAAATATATAATTATGTTTGCAGCAATTTCAACATTTCTCTCACTCCATCTGCATTTCCCATCTGTGTTGCAGACGCACTCTAACTCCCCCCGCGCCCCCACACACAAAAAAAACCCCTCCAACAAATTCTGCTTTAAAACTTACATTAAAAGCTAAAGAAATGCATCGATTACATCCATATCGGCTCCCAATCCACATTTTGCTGGGAGACTGCACACAATCACATTTGATTTAACAGGGACACTGAACCCTGAAGATGATTTTTAACAACTGTGTGCAGATCGTGAAGTTCTTTTACTGGAACTATCGGACCCTAACAGAAAATGGCACTTCACACACAGATAATAGGAAGGAGCCAAAAGTCTTCCAGCTTGCACAATAACTCAAGCACAGCTTGAAGCCTGCCTGAAGATGCCTGCAGTCAGAGCAGGTCTTCTATTTCTGCCTTTGAAAAAGCTGCCAAATGCTGAGTGCGAACGCCTGATAAGAAGTCTCTGTTTTGCTTCGTCAAGCTCTGGGCATCATTAAATGTATGCTCAGTTTTACAGCATGACTACTGTTTGTAATGGTGATGCTGAAGCTTTTCATTTCTAATTCTCCTGGAACAGCCTTGGAGGGTTTTAATGGTGCCATCAGAATAATGTGGGGAAATGAGCAACATGTTCTAGTGAGACCCCCTGTGTAGGAGGCAGAGAAAAGGTGATGTTATCATCACCATCTATAAATTTGCCTGTCTGTTAATACATTGACACATTTTTCAAACGTGATTTCCACAGCAACCAAAGTCTTCAACATTTTAACTCTTGGGTGAAGGAGATAATCTGCGACTGACCGAACTTTAAGAAATCAACAAGAGAAAAAAAAAGGTTTAAAACAGCAGCTTACTAACAGGAAAGACTTTAGTGCATGAAGTGAGACAGTTGAAAAAATAACTGCATATAATTTTTGAGCTTTTTTCTGACAGTAATGTGACGCATGCTCATTAACGCAAGATCACCTCAGGGACTATGAGTTCACTTTAACAGGTTGTCATTTTGATGAAAGGCAAGGACTTGTGTGCAGAGGTGCAGGATTAAGATAATCAGTAAAACTAGTACAGTGGCTTACAAAGGTCTTCCTTCTGCTGGAAGATTATTCGCATTTTACCAAAAGACAACTATAAACTTTAAGGGACATGTCAACAGAAAATAGCACACGACTGTTAAATGGAAGGAAATAATACAATCATTTATTTTTTTCAGTTTGAAAAAGTGCTGTGAGCCATCCTTTTATTTTTATTTATCTTAATCACGAGTAAATATCTTATACCTTTCACTGCAGTTGCAGCTGCAGATCTTCTTTACCAGCTTTTTGCCCATGATTCTTTGCAGAACAACTGGAGCTCAGATTTGATGAAGAGCATCTGTGAACCTTCAGTTTCAAATCTAGTGTCAAAGTCTTAGAGCAGATGCTGTGACGTGGCTGACCCGACGCCTTAATCTAAAGCATTTGATCTAATCACACGGTTCCTATGGAGATGCCAGAGAAAGTCTTGGAGTGACCAAAGTTTTCTCTGGCTGTATGAGCATGGAAAATGTCAGTGCCACTTTCCTCCCCCACCTGTTGCTGTGTACTGCCGAGCAGCCAAACTTAGCAATAGCTCTTGTAGTGCAATTTGCTGTTAAGACTTTTTGCACATTTTAACCATTGCTGACTCACTCTACACAGAGACATCTTAAAGAGGCAATAAGACGATTGTTTCAAGATACGCACAAAACTAAAATATTTGACAAATGCTGCCAATGTTTTAGCAGATATCAAAAATCCTCATGCAAAAGCGACATTGAAGAGAAAGAGTCTTTTGATCCCCATTTTCGATTCTTGCTTACCTGAAAAGTTTTCATTGCCTTTTTTATTGTTGCCTCATTGCTGCATCTCTGTACCACGACAAAATGAATGGAAAGAAAAACATCCTTCAGGCAATGTTGCCATTGTGGAACCTTGAAAAACTCAGAGCGCAAGAGAAGAGCATAATTTGATTTGCAGCTGAAGTGAACTGCAGACACAAACACAAGGCTGTTTCTTATTTCTTATCAGTTTTAATCTTTGAAATTTAGTTTCTTTTTTTTCATGAACACAAATATCAGGTTCTTGGAAGGTCATTTGCTTCAAACAAAAATCAAAGAGATATACTTTCATTTTACAAACTTGACATGAAAAACACTGGGCATGTGTTTCTCCTTGAGTAATTATTCTGTTCAAATAGCATATATTTCTCTCCAGGCAGAGAGTGCTCGGGCTGAATGGATGCTGCCACTGCATAATGGTCCTCAGACGTTTGTTGCCAAGGAAACGTTGGGAGGGCATGTGGAGAGGGAGGTATAAAAACACCGGCAGCTCCACTCTGACTCTTACTCTGTGGTGAATGCACGCTGCCATCACAGAGAGGCGTTGGACAAGTCGCCACACTTTCCTCTTCTTCTTTTGTCGACTCGTCTCCACAAGTGCGTGAAAGATGATGAGGCCAAAAGATCTACGCCAGGGCTCTGGCACCAAAACCTTCCTGGATGCAATGCACGGCGGTAAAGTCCACCTCGCACGCTTCATCCTGGACGCCTTGGACGGGCGCATAATCAACTCTAAGACTGAGAACAGTCGCACGCCACTCATGTACGCTGTGTGTCTGCAAGACCCCGGGACCAGAACCAAGTTCACGCGGCTGCTGCTGGAGAAAGGGGCAAATGTCAATTGTCAGGATGAGGACGGCCGCACGGCTCTGAGCCACGCCTGTGAGATGGGCCACTTGGACGTCGTCAAACTTCTGGTGCAGTTCAACGCCGACCCGGACGTCTCTGATGCCTGGGAAAACAGTGCCCTCATGTACGCTGCCTTTTCTGGGCACAGCCAGGTCCTGGAGTTCCTGGTGAGAGCTTTCAAAAGACTGGGCCTGAGACTAGACCGGACCAACAGTGCTGGTCACTCGGCTAAAGAGATTGCCAACTTTTTTGGGCACAACCAGTGCGTCCAGATTTTAAATTTTCCTTGCAGAAAGAGCGCTTGCAAAGACGATCCACTTGTTGATGTGACGGCTGTTGAAGTAGAACGTCGGCTGCCCCATCGGCTCCCCAGGCATGTTCTTGAGAAGTTTTCCAAGCAATCAGCGGATGAAGAGCAACTGCCAGATGTGTTTCAGAGGCAGACAAAAATAGGAGAAAGCGGCGGACCATGGAACCGTTTCAGGTGTCCCAGGAGTCAGTCTCAAGAGGACAATCATCAAAACAGCTGGGCTCTGCCTCCTCAGATAGAGAAAAGCCAGGCTGAGGAGGATCACAGCATTCTCTTCACAGCCAAACAGCTGCAAAACTGCCAGCTTAGAGAGCTGAAGGGGTCAAAAATGAACTCTTTTGGTGAGCCGAGCCAGAAAGACGTCAGCCGAGACATTCGGTTTCCAGCGCAAAAACAGGAGAGTTTTCCGCTCTGGGGAAAGGCAAAGTCATTTAACCTGGACCTTCTGAGCAGCAGAAAGCAGTCCTATCAGGGTGATGTGCGTGACACATCACCGGATTTGCTGTCCGCCAGCAAATTAAAGAGAGCCTCACTACAGGATGACCGATGCCTAATACACAAGACCGACTGTCAAGGGAAACCCGGGGCCCTGACAAATGATGGCAGCCAAATCGCTTCATTTCCAAAACCTCTTTTAAAAAGCAAGACTCAGTCTGGGAAAGCACTCCAAGAGAAAGTCAAGCCACAAACCGAGGAAGCTAGCGACATGGCCCCGTTCAGCCGAAGAGGGCAACAGAAGAGGGGAAGCCTCGGCTCAGTTTCCAGACACAACAAACTCCTATTCCCAAGAGAGGACATGGAGGCGGAGAGGATCCCGGCCCGCGCCCCGGGGTTCGTGGGCCTGGGGACCAGACTGTTGCGTCGCTTCACCGCTCCAGAGTTCATGAGGATGGTGATCGACTGTTCGTCCGGCTCCTCGGACAGAAGAGGTCGGATGTCCCGCTCTGAAACCTACCCTCTGTCGCACACACACCAGCAGGTCAACAGCCAGCCGAGCGTTGACAGCATCAGCGCTGTGAAGTGCGAGTTTGAAAGCTACTCGTCTCAGTCTACCCTCGATTAGATAAAGGACAATTTCCAGCAAACAGAAAATTCTGGTTGTGCTGTTTTTCTTGTTGTTGTTTTTTATTGGACTTTAAACCTAATAGTCTCAGTTCTTTGATAGCTTATGTTTCTTCTTAAGACAAATATATACTGTTTTGTTGCCAGTTGTTTTTGCAAGATTTCTATTGGAGTATAAAAAGGTTTAATGCTGATTGCTCATTTCCAACACATTTTATTTATATATAGATTTTATGCTGTGATTTTTTTTTCTTTTTGGATTCATATCACATGGACCTAAATACATAAAAAAATTGCTTTTGTGTTTTCAAAAGAAATTGTATTTTGCTTTAGAAGATTTTGTGACTGTGAAAACATGCTGAATGCCCAATAAAACTGTAAACTCTTGTACTTTTGTCCCATTCACTTGTATTTTTCTTCTTGTACACAAAAGAGTAAATCGAGTTGCATTTATGATTCAGTACGCATCATTTATTGATTTATACAAAATTAAAATGCATTGCTCTCTTTGCCACACAGGAATAGAAATACATGAAACTAGTGTATCCATGTGGGATTACAAAGACTATGTGCAAAGTGTTTTCTGGGCAGGAAGGTGTCCTGCAGCACTACATGCCAGGCCTGTGTGCTTTGTCTAGGCAAACAAATGCAAAAACAATCCCTCATATTCACATACACGCACGCACACACCCACGCCCACACCCACGCCCACACCCACGCCCACACACACACACATTGTATCACTGCACACTTGTGGTTTTTCTTTTTTCGTCACATCTGTCACAGTACAAAGAGGGTTGTATCAACAATGACGTTGCGTAACACACACCTGCTCCTTCACGCATACATACACTACACTCACGTTTTATGAAATAAAAAGTAAGATTCAAACTTATCAGTGATAAAGACCCTAATATTCAGAATTTCTATTTACATTGTTAATGTGTCTGAGTATGTTTTGAGTCCATATTTATTAATTATGTAACCATATTTGCAATTTCACATCATACAAACAACAAACAACACCTGTTTCGTTTTTTTTTTTTTTTTTTAGAAATAAATAAATATGTAAAAGTGGAGTAAAAGAGAAGAGTGGCGCTGGGGTTTTCTCCCCCAGTAGTCCAATAGTAGCAGCTGGGCTTTTATTTACCCATTTATTATGCTAATATGGGAGAATTGTCTTTTTCATCCCCAGTACGTATTCAAGCATTCACATCAGGCCAGGTGTGCCTCCATTTGGCCATGCAAAGAGTGTATCGTTGTCCAATTTCCTCAACAGAATGGATGTGCAGAGGTGCCTTTATCCTGTCACAATGAGCTACTGTGGTTTGAGCCTAATGAGTTTGCACAGCTTGCATTAATGCCCACTAAAAACACCACGAAGGGATTTTAGAGTACCACTTATTTGGAACATGTGTGAAAGACAGATTTCGGCTGTCAGTGCATCAGGCTGCATAGTGTGTTAATCCACACCGAAAGTTGGAGAAAGCCAATTGAGTTGAGAGGTGAGGACTTGCATGCTGCCTTTAGCTCGCTCCTAAAGTGCTTCTCACATGCCCGAGACCATGCCGCGTTTCACAAACTGTGGCCACAATGACGGCGGCCGCAGAATGCTGCCTGGGTCTGCTTCTGGGGGGAACGTCGGTCCCGTAAGGAGAGCTGGGTCCTGGCACTAGTCCTCTTCTGGAGGCGTACAGTACAGGGTAGGCTGAAGTTGGCCCATGTGGGGACTTTGAGCTGAAATGGGTCAGCAGCGAGACATGCGTTTCCGATACTGTTCCACCAACGGGACCAGGCACTGAGGTGAACCGCTCTGCAGCAGGAAGGGGTGCTCCAGCAAGTCGGTGGCGCTAGCCCGCTCCAGAGGGTCACGGGTCAGCATGCGATCCAAGAAGTCTTTGAGAACTGGAGAGATCTGGATTGGATAGAAAGATAAAGAATGATAAAGGAAATGACTCTACCAGAATGTGATGGCATGCTGTGGGTGGAGATATGACATGTAAAATATGCAGCACATTAGCCCTGTACACTATGCCCGCCACTTGGTTATGTCGTTCCATGTTCGCTTTCCCTGCCAGCATCTTGCACCCTGCTGTTATGTGCTGGACTGTCACAGGGGCCACCTTGCACAACCTACACCTTGGGTCTAGTCTGGTGTGGTAGATCTGAACCTCTATTGCTCTGGTGTTTAGGGCCTGATCCTGTGCAGCCAGGATACATACATACATACATACATACATATATATATGTATATGTATGTATACATATATATATGTATATATATATATGTATGTATACATACATATATATATATAGTCATTTGCAAATGACAATAAACCTTCATTAATCTTTTTTCCCATTCACTTGTATTTTTCTTAAATGGAAAGATTAATGAAGGTTTATTGTTATTTGCAAATGTTTTAATCATCTCTGTTCTGATGTCTACCAAACTGGAGACTGAATGAAAAATATGCTAAAATTTGGAAAGCCTGGAAAAAATCTGATCAAGGTTCATTTTAAAGAAAAGACGAAAAGCATAAAGAAAGTAGGAGTGGTTTTAAATGTATCAACTGTACCTATGTATCTGAAGCATTAATCATTAAACCACAACCTCCATGTAAGTTTCTTCAAATACCTGGCTGACATTTCGAACGGTTGGAGCCGGCTCGTCCCTAAGCCTCTTCATTGCTGCTACGGGCGTTTCACTGAAGTATGGGGGCTCTCCGTCAACCATCTCCACTACCATGATACCCATCGACCACACATCAACCTGGTGGACGCAAAAGCGAATAGTGTAAAAGCTCTGACAGCACAGGTTCATCGTCAGTGGTTTTCTCCTCACCTCTGTGCCATATGGCGATTTGGATATGACCTCAGGAGCCATCCAATAAGGCGTCCCTACTAGAGACTTCCTCTTAGGGATGTCCTTACTGATCTGGGCACAGAAACCGAAGTCGGACAGCTTCACCTGGGGAGAGCCCAACAAAATTACACACTTACAAAACCGAGAAATCAGAAGGAAGGGGACAGGCATGAGTATGGTGGGGATGAGTATGTGTCATACCCGTCCATCTAATGTGAGTAGGATCGAGTCACTCTTGATGTCTCTGTGAATGACGCCCTGTGAATGGAGATAAGCCAGGGCTTGGAGAACAGCTTCACAGACTGTGGCAATCTGCTCCTCACTCAGTCTGCAGGATGACAAGTTTTACACACATCGAGACTGACTTTACATGGGCATTTCACGCATTCCCATTACCGGCTACAACAGCCCGAGAGAGCTGGAAATTTATGAATCACTGTGCGTTAAAAGCAACGATAAAAGGTGCAAGGTTCAGAAAAACAACTCCCACACAAGCAGAATGACGAATGAACATGCTTCTTCCTCTTCAGATAAAGTCTGGCTTGGATATTTCACAAGGGCAACATAAACATTTCCAGAGTCTGCAATAGTATAAGTGCACCTGGAGGTTTTGCACATTTGATGCAAAATTTATGTATTTGGCTGGAATTTTGGGTGATGGATCAAAACGTGTATCACATAAAGTCAAACAGGAATAAACTATGTTTTAAAATATTTTTTATGGAAACAAAAGGCCCTAAATTATTTATAATTTCATTTTAGTCCTCTTTAAAATAGCCCTGAATAAATGGGACACAGCCAATTCACAGCACTATGACACTATCTGGTGTCAGATTTTATGTCTTGTGATCTGAGGGGGAAAAACGCATGTCCTTATTAAACTGAACTAATCCAGGGTTCACCACCTTAAATGAGAAAAAGAGAGACTACTACTCAAAACATGTTAACTTTCACAATTAAATTCCCTGGTGTGTGGGTGTTATAATGTAAAAGGAGTAACAGATGTCTCAAATGTCTACCTAGAACAGACTGAAGGTAGTATTTAAAAATTTAAAATGCTTTACTATCTTTTTTTTTTCTCCAGAGGAGGAAAAAAAAGGCAGTAGACGAGCTGTATGGATGAACACCCATCACTCTCCAGTTGATACTACACCGCCCTCTTGTGGCTGTTCATGTCACTGACTGAGTTGTAAAGAGGAACCCAAAGTTTTGCTGCTATTTTTTTTTGTACCTGGTTTCAGACACGATGTTGGTCAGGGCTCCTCCTTGCAGGTACTCCATGATGACCCACAGCTCCTCCTCAACGAGGGCAGACTTGAACATCTCCACCACGTTCTTGTGCTGATAGTCCCTCATGATCACCACCTGCAGCGAAAATATATGTCTTAAAGCTACAAACCATTATGTTTTATTTTTGTGGCATAAAGACCTTGGTACCCAGCAATTCTGAGTTAGTCCAGTAAATGGTTTGGGGTACATGAATGAAATAGTTCAATGAAAGTGGTCAGCATCAAAAATTCTGCAGGCTCTTTGCCCGATTTGATTTTCCTATCTCTCAAATGACAAATGTTTTTTTTTTATATTATTATTATTGTTTCTTGTCCTCCACTTGCTGACTTCCCTTATTTGAGTAAATCTACAGACTTAACCAAACATAAGGGAAATAACAGGTAGAAGTTAAGAGAAAAACTTTAGGCAGTGGTAAGTCAAAAGAACCACTGATCAAAAATCATTTTTAAGCTTAATGAAATAAGGAATAATTATTATTAAACAATAATGACGGTGCTTTAGAGAAATCCATAAGGAGAACCCCATTGTGATTGTGTCATAGGCTTGTACTTATGCACTCTAAAAAGTGTTTTTTGGGCTTAAGTTCATCTTATGGACTTATTTACACTAATTGAACTTAATTCTTTTGCTTTTGCTATGACAACTTACTTTTTTGTGTT
>CAEGAF010115197.1:0-11854 GCA_903067075.1 Micropoecilia bifurca
CAGCTGTCCACTTTCAGTCTGTGTCCAACCAGAGCAGGTATTGTGTAGTTGGTGCTTTTAATCAGTTTTCAGTTAAATTAATTCAATCCAACTTTATAACTGTCACAAAATGTCACCAAAATCACTCTGTCCCTCTGAAATCTTTAAGAGATTCGCAAAAGCGTATTGAATTGTATAGTTGGTTGAATATCGCAATATATATCGTATTGTTGGCAGAATATCGTGTATCGTATCATGAGATTATTGCATCACTACAGCCCTAGTGGTAACATTAAATACACCTTCCTCAACAGGTGAGGTCCCACTATCAGACATTTAAGCGACTTGAAACAATCCCCCCCTCCTGGCCCCTCCAGACTCAGGCCCCCACCTGCCTGGTTCGGGGGGCCGCTGCCCCCTCAGCCCCCCCTGTAGCTCCGCGCCTGAGTGGGCTGGTGTGTGTTTGTCCTCCAGGCCACCTGCTGAGCACAGCGGAGGTGGAGGCGGCGCTGACGCTGCACCCGGCCGTGTCGGAGGCGGCCGTGGTCAGCCGCCCTCACCAGGTGAAGGGAGAGGCTCTCTACTGCTTCGTCACCCTCAAGGACAGCCGGGAGTTCGACAAGAAGATGGTGGTCGAGCTGAAGACGCTGGGTGAGGCGCAAACCCAAACATGGGGATATGGACCTTACCACAGGGGCTGCGTTTCATTGGCTAATGCTCATTTTACGTCACAGCGCAGCTATCAGTGGGTCACCGTCTCACAAACTCAAGCTAATACACATTGTGGACTAGCAGACCGACAGAAAGTTTTTGCATCAGGACTCTAAATCAATGGTTCTCCTCCGTCAGTGGTGAATATGTACAGGTGATGTCAGGTATCCTGATCGTGTTTGTGGAACTAAAATTCACAGATTTCCAAAATCTGAACAGAAAGTCTTGCCTTGGATCAAAGCTTGTGAACGACGCATTAGCAGCTCAACCATCGTAGGATCAATAAGAACAAAGGATTGTCTGCTGGTGTCAGTATAATTGCTTTGCTTTCTTTGTGTTTAGTGAATGAAAAGAAGAAAGTCAATAATAAACACATCCATTAGCATTTAGCTGTGATGCGCACAATGTTGGAGGCATCGTGGCTAAAACACCTTGACATCCTCCAAAAAAGATGACATGAACTTGTTGGTTCCCCTGTCCATGTCGTGGCTGATATTTAGTGAAAATCCGGCAGAAATGCTAAACTAATCGACTCCGAAATACTCAGCAGAGAATCAGTCAAGACGAAAAGTACCATGTTTAGACATGGGGCTAAGCTGCTAATGTGAGACATGTGGCCAGTGGGACAATCGAGGGGCGTTTCTGGGCCGAGCTTGGTGAGGTCCATTGGTGGGAGAATATAGTTCATGCTCAAATTGAAGAAAATTACAAAAAAATTATTTTAATCATATTGATTTTCCTGCAGCCTGTTAATTACTGTATTAATTACCCTCTTCAATAAACCTTTAAATCAGTTTTCGTCAAACCTTTTCAAACTCAGGATCCCTAACGCCATTTAACAAACACTCACTGACCACCTAACTAGAAACTTCCCACACAATAACAACATCTTTATATATTCAACTTGAAATGAGAGCATTAGTCTCTCAACTCACTGTTTTTGTTCCTCCTGAAGGTGGCGCTGTTTTTTAAATGTGACAGGCCACAATAAAACCATGAACAAGTCATGGGACGCTTTTGTATGGAGCCCATTTCCGTCATGAAAAAAAAAAAAGCTAAAGAGGAAGTCATAATTTCAACTTTCCAAGTCATAATTTCGACTTTCAAAGTCATAATTATGACTTTTAAAATCAGAATTTTGACTTTAAATAATTATGGCGACTTTGAAAGTCGAAATTAAGAATTTAAATCTAATAATTATGACTTTGAAAGTCGAAATTATGACTTTAAATCTCATAATTATGACTTTGAAAGTCAAAATTATTACTTCCTGTTTAGCTTTTTTTATGGCGGAAATGGGCTTCTATAGTTTCGAGTTTTTTACAGTTTCTGAAAGTTTCTAGTGATGGAAACCACTTGAAAATCAAAAAAAAGTTCTTTGTTCTTTACTATTAGTGATGTTTTAGGGCTATTTGTAGCTTGGACGCATAATAAAAAAAATAGATTTGAGTTGCTTTGGCAAAAGTAAGCATTTTATTTCAGCCAGTAGTCAGTCAGTCAACATGAATAGTTTTATTTTAGGTGTTAGGATGCAGATAGTCAGCAGGGGGCACAGCGCTGTTCACACATCGTCATGTCGCATTCAACACTCCGCAGACCTGGATCTGCATTCCTGTTGCTTCCTGTGTATTTAGAAACAAAAGTTCTGCAATTCACCCTGAGAAACTTTCCACTGGTGTCTTCAGGCTTTCCTATTAGTGACCTGGCCTTAAGCCACTTATCCATTATTATTTTTAAACACAATCCTTTGGTAAGCTAGCTGAGCGTCGCACTTTGAGCTAACGTCACTGTAAATAAACCGTCGTTTACATGCAGTACTTTGTGACCCACCAGTGGCCCGCAGACCACAGTTTGAGAAATACTGCTTTAAAGATAGAAAATACAAAACACAATGTTCGAAATGTGATATTTGATATACAATATACAGCATGCAACATTTTATATACCATGGACAATGTACAATAAATCAAGGACAACATGGAGTAAATGAGGTAAAATATGGAATACAGGATATCTGCCAGATCGTATACAATGCCATATACACAACTAACAATATGCAGCACACTACATGTGATATATAATACCCGATTCATGATATCTGATATTCATTTAATACTACTGGAAATATTTAGATTATTTAGCTTTATAGCCAACAAAACAGCGAGCGCCGACTAAACATCATATTTTAGATTTTACGAATCTAAGCAAGACGTATCATACAAATAAGCACAGATTGGCGTTTATTGGACACTTATGTAGAGGTAAAAATAAATAGCTGTAAGAATTTGAGTTTTCTGTGTGTTTATTTTTAGTTTAGTTTGCCGGCTCCCCCTTGATTGTTCCCAGCTGTGTCTCGTTCCCCTCATTACCTCCTGTGTATTTAAGTCCACCTGTTGTCTTTGTCTCTTGTCGGGTCCTTGTCTAACATCTGTCCCTGGTCATATGTCACGGTTGTTTGTCTGTCGTCCTGTAGCTCCGCAGGTCCGTTCTTTAGTTCAGCTGCTCCAGGTGCTGAGCCTTGCTCTCCGCTCTGCCAGGCTGCCTGTTCAGAGCTAAACTCTCATCATTAAGATAATCTGTTCATCTACATCCTGGGTCTGCCAGCATCCTGCCTCACCACCAACACCGCACTTCATGACAACAGCTTCTTTTAACTGGAATGTTCCTTTTTAATGATCAATACTCAAGATCAAATATGTATTGAAAAATATCCCATTTGTGTCCTTGTTGAAAGTTTGGTTCTGTCATAAATGATGCCTGAAAAGATTAAATAGACAGTTAAAACATTTTATACAATGCAAGTTCAATCCAGTTTGCTTATGATAACATATTTAAGTAATAACACAATTAACTCTATTATTAATCACTTAAAAAAAACTATTAAACATCTAAAAAAACAGATGTTTGTCTTTTCCATCAACTTAAGCAAACTTAAAAATCAAATCTTGTCCGATAAATCAGATTTTATTCTGTTACTTTGACTTAAAAAAGAGCAATTTAAACTCGAACTGAATTTATAGCATTTGGCTAATTTAAATCAAACAGAACACAGATACGTTTCTTTAATCATTTTTGTATTTTTTTGCAAAAAAATTACAAAAACATGAGTGTTTTTGTATTATTACAAAAACACTCATGTCTGTATTGTTTTTGAAGCTGATGTAGCTTCAAAAACAACTTAAAAATTAAAATTTTAAGTTCTTGTTAGGTATAAAATACAAGCAAATTATGCTTTTATGTATAAAACAATGAATAACTTGCTATCAATAATGTCCTATATTAAGTTATGTTAAAAAATAATTATTGATTTCTCACCTTTTCTGCGTCCTCTTCTTAGTAAGAGAGAAAATCGGACCAATCGCCACGCCAGACTTTATCCAGAACGCCCCAGCGCTGCCCAAGACGCGTTCAGGTAACGTCTGCTGCTTCCTCTTCCTCACCGATTCCCCATAAACGCTCAGCTCCTCCTCATTCTCCTCCTCCTCTTCAGGAAAGATAATGAGGCGAATCCTCCGGCGGATCGCGCGTAACGAGCAGGACCTGGGTGACCTTTCCACGCTGGCCGACCCCCAGGTGGTGGAGCTGCTGTTCAGCCAGAGGAGCGAAGCCGCCGCCTGAGGAGACGCTGTGTACAAAATGACCTTTAAAGCCAAAGAAAAGGTTTCTATTGTAGATTTTTGGGCCAAAGTATTACAGATTTTATTGAAGTGATTTATTTTCCTGCTGACACTTTATGTATATTTCCACATTAATCCAGCCATAATAAAGCGTCTCATCCTTTTTTTTCTTGTTGTTGCGCCTTTATTCTGAGCGGCTAAATGTCGCCCCCATGTGGCAGGAATCATCCTCTGCAGCTGCTGCCTGAAAACGCCGCTCTGCCTTTTCTTGCGCAACAACGCAGAAAACTCTCCCACATGCAGTTATTTCAGGGAAATTAATATATGAAAGGGCGTCTTAAGGCAAGAGAGTGACATTATCTAGAAATTAGAAACCTAAGATGATTTAAAACAGACTATAAGAAGAAAAAAAGATATTTGTCTCATGTTTTCCGGAACACAGAGGAGAAAAGGACGAGAAAACGGAGATGTTGCATCATTACCCCCAGCAGCCGGGCTGCTTGTAACCATGGCAACTGCCTCCTCCTCCTCACATCTTCATCCCATCCTATTCTCTTTCTTCATGCTGATGCTTGGTAACCCAGCAAAACAAAAAAAAATCTAGATGAATAAAAATAAAACGAAGTTCAAACATCAAATATTTATTTGAGCTGGAATTTAAATAAAATTGAATTAATTAATAAATTAATTTATTAAGTTGTGTTCATTTAATTTAGATTAATAAAGTTTCTATCTACTTAAGTGGCAGCATAAAAAAGAACAAAATAATTAAGAAATAAGAGTTTATTACATTTTTCTTTGGAATCAATAAAGTGTGTTTGAATTTATGCCTAAGCTTAAAAGGAAGTAACTTTATTTTATATCTACTTAAATAATCTATTTGAAGGTTTTCCTTTTTGTTTCAAACTTGTTAATTTTGTCTTATGTTGGATCTATTTGTCTGTTCCTTCTGGACTTATGTTTTCATTTTTTAACATTTTTAAAATATTTATACCTTTTATTCATTTTTTTCAGTTTAATTAAAAAAAATTCTAACCTTTTTTCTGTTTCTTTCAATTTAATTAATCTTGAGTGTATATTCACTTATTGATTGATTTATTAATGCAGGCCTAATTAGTTTATTAGCTTTGACTGTCATAAATACTTATTTACTTTCTAAAACTATATTTTTATAGCAAATCTGCAACAATAATAGAAAAAATTAAAAGTATTCCTCCTGATTGTTAACATATAGTAATGGTGTCATATAATCACCAAAGTAAAGCTTTAGCTTTATTTTATAAAGTTGTTAAATATACATCAACTTGTACATTTAATGGTGCCGTATTCTGAGCCATAATATTCCCCCAGATGTGTGACTTTATGGAAAATGAAAAAAAAAATCTGTCTCTTTCTAATATTATGGATTTTGTAGATGTCATCTCAAAAAGACTAATAAGTTACAATATTGAATAATTTAGTTGCTTCGTTGCAGAAATCTTAAGGATTTCTGTAGACCTGGAGGTTAATAGCGACGCTCAGCTTTCATGTTCCTTAAAAATGTGACTTTTTCTGAGCTCATCATTTGCGGCTTCACACTGATTAAAACAAAGAGACTCCAAACTGCTGTGTTGCTTCCTGAGGGATCGTCTCTGTACCCGCGAGCATTTGGGCTGCTGGGCGGTGAATGAATGCGCGGCGCTGGATTTGGGCCAGAGCCGTCCGAGGCAAACAAAACAAAAAAACAAAAGGAGGAACTAATAAGGCACTTAATGAAGGTCCTCTCTCTGTTTTCAATCATGAAAGGCAGATGGTGAAACCGAACTCGCATCTCTGCTGGGCATTTTATATGTGATCGTTTGACAAGCAGATTAAACTGCAGCAGAAACTAAAACTTTCCTCCAAAACAAAGCAGTGTACACAAAAACATGATTAATTCATATTCACTCAGAAAAATATGGAGCTAAATTGCAGACACAAGATTTGCACAAAGTTTATTTTAAAACTGAAAATATATTTTTAAAGTTTGAACTTAAGCCCATCACAATAAGCAATAAATCAATTAACTGTGAAATAAATTAAAATAAGTTTTTCTCTTTCAATGAAAAACAGGATGCCAAAAATCATCAGCGCTTTGGTATCATGTAGTCCTTTTTTTTTAAAAAAGACAATTTTGTTTACACAGGCTTCACGATTCCTTTTATTTGTTATTTCTGTTTTGTTTATTTTGAATATTTAAAATGTCTTCCAGTTCCAGTGTTAGAATTTAAGGTTTATTGGTGTTTGATAATGGCTATTATTACTATTAAATTATTTGAAAATGGTCTCAAAACAACAATATTACCATTTATCAAAATAACTTCTGGCACTATTTATTGTCCATCAAAATTTGACATCATGCCAGGCGAATGTGACATTGAAAAAGTTGAAAACTCCTTTTCAAATTCAACATTTCTTCACCTTTAACTTTTTTTCAGTTTCTTTTATTTTCAGTTTTAAAAAAAAGATAATGCAAACTTTATGGCCCCAATTTAGCTCCATAGAATTTCCATTGCAAAGGTTCGTCACAGTATGGAACTTATGGTAATGTCAAAAAAACACAGTTTCACAATTACGTGTGTTCATAATAATCGCAATTAACCCACCAGTGAGGCAAATGATAAAACATTACATTTTTAGCATCTGAAAGATGCAAATTAACATTTCAGCTCAAACGTCAGACATCACGAAGATCTTCTCAGAGACACAGTAACAACAAATTGTCAAACTTAGGGGGGGAGTAAGAGTTTTGTTGCGTTTGCAGTGAACATTTACACGAAACCACCGGATATTTTCTCTGAAAACGGCACAGATTGAAAACGGCTCCAGATGATTCTGAAACGTACCGTTTTCCGTTGTCGTGTAAACAGAGAAAACGGATCTTTTCTTCCAGAGAATCACAGAATCATGCATAGTATGACGCAAAACATGGCCGCGTCCTACAATCCACAGAAGAAGAAACTACTCACAATGCTGATGTTACTGTTTCCCATCAGATTCGGTTTCCTCAGCGTCTCTTCAGCCCAGGTGGAAAAAATACAGGCTGATGTGACCAGCCCGGCTCCAGACTAGTTTAACGGGGGCATCGACTTATTTTGGGGGCAAAATGAACGTAACTGTACATAAACATCAGTGGCCTACATGCTACTTGTTAATTAGCTTAAAGTGCTGTATTGATATTAGCTGGTCATCTTTTAGCTGTTATTACCTGCATCAAACAGCTTTACTCAACTCAGCCGGTTAGTTTGGGGAAAAACTGCGCAGTTATTTGCGTTTTGCTGGTTTGCTGCCATGACTCTAACACGCATGCGCAGCAGCTGGTCTCCTTCCGGTCTCAGGCGTAAACCCAGCGCGAGCGTCTCAGCGTTCATGTTGCCTTTGAAGGCGGCTCGGAAAAACAGTTTACGACTTGTTAGCAACGGATTAAACTGTTTAACTGCTGAAAAAGGAGACAGAGGACACGGATATGGGAAGTGCGGGAGCTCCTATTTATCAAGTTGATATAGGAACAACAGACTGTTGGCCATTCCAAGGTAAAAACAATAAACAGCTTCCAGTCCGGGACTCGCTACGGACACCGTGAAGCTCAAACAAGGTGTTTCAGCAAAGTTTTCCCACTTTTTCCAACTGCATGCGCCCTAATCAGACGCACACAATGCGTGTTTTCTCCAAATCTATGGGAGAACGGGACCTTGCCAAGCTCCGCCCAGAAACGCCCCTTGAAAGTCCCACGTGACGACATGTCTCACAAGCAAAACCTCGCGGTGCTTAGCTTCAATGTGTAAACATGGCATTTTTCATCTCGACTGACTCTGCAGAGTATTTCTGAGTTGACTAGTTTAGCCTTTCTGCCGGATTTTCACAAAATATCAGCTACGTCAATGGACAGGGGAACCAACAAGTTGATGTCATTTTTTTTGGGCAACCGCAACAATTCCCATGGAACATTGTCAAATACTTATACCACAGACCCTCAAAAAACACAGTAACTTGGTGATCAAACTGTCAAACTTATACTTGTGCCTAATTTCACAATAGGGCCCACAAACTAAGCTTGTGATCAAAGAATGTATTGGAGATGTCAGGTGAAGAGACCAATGGTTCTACTGAGACTTGAACTCAGATCACTGGATTCAGAGTCCAGACTGCTAACCATTACACCATAGAACCACCAAGTGGCAGATGAAGTGAAGTAGTCTCAATTTCAAAGATGCCTACATTGAATTTGATTGGTAAATGAACCATTATGAAAGGTGAAGTTTCTTGTTGTCTCATTGCACCCTATGAGACACATCACCTACAATATCTGTTTCTGTCTGGTTTTGAACCAGAGACCTTTTGCGTGTAAAGCAAATGTGAAACCACTACACTACAGAAACTCATGCTATAGACTCTGTTGGTGGAAGATGATCCAAATTTTGATAGAAACTAATGTGGGTGAAAACTGATTTCAAATAAGTAAGATTATGCTTTATTTATTTATTTTACAGAAAATAATTAAAAACAACAAATAAATCTGATGTAAAGTTTAATTTGTTTTTGAAAATTTACACAAGTAAGATATTTTTGACTTCTAAGACCAAAATGCTGCAAAGTCAGAAAAGAATGCAGCAACTACAGAACATAGAAGCAAAATCCTACAATCAACAAAATAACTTCAAATGAAAAAATACTTTGTGTTTGTTTTTTTATGTTTTGGAGTTTGAATCATTAATGTGTTTGCAGTTCATATTGCCATTTCCTGGTGTTTTGCACTTGATAACCATCATGGAAACAACCAATGTTGGTGGAAATCATGCGGGAGTCGATCCAAACAGCTTCATGTCAAATAGATTATATCAACTGCAAAAACACAAATCAATCAGATTTGTATAAAAATCTGCAGCAGTTCAGGTTGTTAATTTTAACAATGAAACACAGATTCTCTCTTTCAGTTAATCTTTAGCAAATAGTTACCTAAAAGAAAAGTCAAACTTTTCCTGCATGTCACATCTGTATGGTGTTTATTTTCTCTTCCCTGTCTGTTGACATTCTGGGTGTGACTTTTGTGTCGCCTCCTTCCTGCTGCTGACATCCAGCATTAAAGGAGCGGCGAGTCTCCAGATAGCAGCGAGTCTCTGAGTGAGCAGAGGGTTTGTGTAAATTATTCAGCAGTGGTGAGTTCCTCTCAGGGCAGAGGGAAGTAAAAGCAAAGCGTCTTCTTCTTCTCTGCTGACCCACTCAGAGCCTGCAGCCGGGGCCACATTCATTATTTATTAAAGGCATCCTGGGCCCTCAGCTCGCTGCTTCATGCACTCCATCAACCCCTTTACCCATTTCAGAAGCTCTCTGATGTCTTAGTGCTAAGAAGAAGCAAATGTTTTTTACTCTCTAGCTGCGTTTTTTGACATTGTCGAAAAAAAAATTGCAAACTAAAAATGCAATTATTTTTAGTTTGCAATTTATAGTGTGGAAAATATTTACCATATTTTCCACACTATAAGGCACCTAAAATCCTTCAATTTCCTCAAAAGCCGACAGTGCGCCTTATAATCCGGTGCCTTATATATGGACCAATATTGAGCCACAGCAGGTCTAGCAACTACGGTAAGCAGCTGCTGACTTCATTTTCCCTGTAGAAGAAGAAGCCCGCAGTGCATGCTGGGATAGTTGTCAGAACACTGGTTTGTTAATGAAGTTTGAGTGACCCATCTATCTATCAACCTGATAATCGGGTCGTCTGCAGGTCATTTAGCACCAGGTTTTCCACCAACATGCTGAGCGCTAATGGAGACGGGTGACCATCGTCCAGCTGTCCGGCCCAGGAAGGTTCTCCTCCCGACCGGAACCGGACTGTTTTGTTGACATTCACTTTTGGTGCAGCTCCATCTAGTGGATGCATGATGTAACTCCAGCCTCTACTGTAGCGTCTATTCTATGCGCCTTATAATGCGGTGCGCCTTATATATGAAAAAAGATTTAAAATAGGTCATTCATTGAAGCCTTATAGTGCGGAAAATACAGTAGATAAAAAGTTTTGGTGCTCGGATTTTGCGTTTTTTCAGTTGTATAAAAATTAGTTAATTCTTCAAAACTGCAATGTAAACATTTCCTTTGCATCAAGAGTCACATGATCAACAACTGGATGTTACTACTGATGGAAACCATGAAGAAGACGACGACAGGAAGTGGTAACAGGATGGCATGTTTCATAGTGACATATCACCTGAATGACAATTGAAACACCACAATTGTGAAATTTTGTTTTTCCACATTAGCGGAGTATTAATAAAGTTTTGCACACATTTGTAAAGGAAAGGCAGCTAAAGTAAAAAAAAAACACAATTTTGTAATTGAGGTGTTTCCATTAAAAAAGAAACGCAGTTAAAATCACCTGTAAATAAGTTTTTTAAATAATTGAAAAACACCCAACGCCATCATCCTCCAATTACTTCCTGTCTTTTTCTTCTTCTTTGTGGTTTCCACAAGTAGTAACATCTGATTGTTGATCAGGTGACTTGAGTGATGCAGAAAAAGTGTTTCCATTGCAGATTTGAAAAATAAACCACTTTCAATACGGACAGAGAAAGGACCTGATCCTAGCACCAAAACTGTTTGTTGGAAAATGTGAGTTCTTTTTAAATTGGCATGTTACAATTTGACAAATTTATTTTTGTAATTTTAATTTATATAACTTTACAAGAAACGCAGATGCTTAGTGCCAACAAGAAGCAGAAATTTTAAACTCTGCAGCTTCATTTCATTTGCAAAAAATTTTCAATATTCCACTGATGGAAAAAACACAAATTTTTAAATTATGGTGTTTCTATTGAAAATCTTTTTTCCCCCCCAAAATTGTTGTGTTTCCATTACACAAATTTATTTTCAAATTGTGCAATTATATGATGAATGGATATGCAACTACTGCTGTGATTTAATTCTGAGCTTCAAGTTAGAAATCCTAATCAAACTCTGGTTTTTCTTACTTTTTGTACAGATAAATAAGATATTTGAGGAAGTTTTGAGATATAGATTTTAAGATAAGTTCACAGAACGCACAGGATACTTAAGTTAAGAATTTACAGTAATGGATTATACCAGTACATCTAAAAAAAATTTAATATTTCATAAAAGTGAAAATCACATAGAATCATCACACATAGTGTCTTTGTTTCTTGTAATTTTGATGAGCATGACAGATAATAAACTCCCCAAATAATCCAGTATCTCCAGATTATAAAATGATTCTCCTTTACAGATTCTCACAGTAATGTCTTCATATCACCATTATATAAATAACTAAGTGTATTTTCTGGGGTTTATCTTGCGTGACATGCTGGGAAACATGACTAAGATGACACATGTATGACCGTAATAAAAGAGGATTTGACTTCTGGGAGGATGAAATCTTCTTATTTACGTTCTCTGTGTCCTTCCAGCCTGACCCACTGTAATCCTGTGCGCTGCACTGTAATCTGCAGACACACACACACACACACACACACACACACACACACACACACACACACACACACACACACACACACACA
>CAEGAF010115219.1:0-32170 GCA_903067075.1 Micropoecilia bifurca
GAACTCTGGACCAATATGTTATTATTAGACATCCATATTTGTAGTGAACGGAACAAATGATGCCCCGTTCAATACCGGAGGGGTGGCATAATAACTATGGCGTCTATTCTATGCGCCTTATAATGCAGTGCGCCTTATATATGAAAAAAGTTTTAAAATATGCCGTTCATTGAAGGTGCGCCTTATAATCCGGTGCGCCTTATAGTGCGGAAAATACGGTAATGTGGATCGAGTCTGTTGTCCTGTTTTAATCTTTAATTCAGTCAGATAATCTCCAAGCCATTATTTGATGGAATTTGATGTTTTGATGGCTTGCTTGATGTCGGATGAAACACCTGAGAGAATAATTGAATCGCAAGTAAGATAAGTACATGAGGTTTTAAAGTTTGAGCTGTTTAGTGCGTCTCACCATCTTAAATTGCCGCCCCTGTACATTGTGGAGGAAGGCACATCTCGTGATTTCCTGTTGAGTGAGCACTCGCTCCTCTTTCATGTCTGCTGTGTGGTGATTTGGGACATTTAGCGGACAATAGGGGAGCGATTACAAAAACAGGCTGTACACTTGAATAATTTATGCCGGAAATCTTGCTCGGCTCTTCAGAATTCACAACGATCCCGCCTTATCCATTATCCCAACACACACGCATACTAAGACAGAAATAAAGAATGCATATTTTTTTTGTTCCTATCATTTCGTAAGACATTTCATCCTTTTACTTAAACTTGCAATAAAGCTAAGATTATGTGCTGATTTCCTAATCCTATCTTTGCACCATCTCTTTAAACCTTAGTGGTTATATTATAAGGAGAAGTACTGATTTAGAGCATTCACAATCTAAATTATATTCCTACACCATATGTAAAACCAGCTCACATCTGAGTGTTACACACACACATGCTCCAACTCTGTGACTCGTCTGTTTGCAGTGATTACTGTGGAAAATACTTATATGTAAAAAAAAAAATAGAAAAAGGAAATGAATATAAATTGTGCATAATAAATGACACTGCTGAGTAAATATCTTGGCACTGCTTTTAATATGGTCTTTAAATTTTTAGAATATCTCTCTATAAATTTTTTTTTTCTTTTCCACCGGTGGAAGCCGGATCCGGAGCAACATTTGCCTTTCTTTCAGCTCAGGGAAATGACTTGAAACATAAATATAGAAACAAAAATGAGTCAAAGATTATCTAATGGAGCATGCGTAAGAACAGTTTGTCACGAGCTTTAAAGGATCATCGCTCGATGGGCACAGTTGTTTAACTATTGAAGCGGTTTTATTTTTCAAACGGCGTCTCTTCTGAGCTGTTGCAGCGCGCTTTTGTCATTCATTTGTGACTCGAAAAAATTTCTGCCATTGGTAAAACTTTGACAGCTGGGACAAGGCACGTATCGCATCTGTGTGAAGAATGGCTGGATTTGTGACATCAAATAGCTTAGAAAATATGGTTCATTTCATTTTTGATCAGGGGGAGGGAAAAAAAAAACAACTTTCCATCTGAGAGCTGTCTGACGAAAAGCACCATGATATGTCAGCAGTGCTGCACATTTTGTGTGTGATAAGGAAAATCCAGAGGGAGGGAGATCCAGTATTAACAACAGTAGGGTTTTTTTCCTCCTCCTTCGAAAGAGATCTGTTTGCTTGTGACATATCCCAGCCAGGAAGATGTGAAGAAATCTGTCAATAAGGTGTGCTGCCTTTAGTCCTGAACCACACTTTTCTCAACCTTCCACACCTATCAGAGATATAGCATGTATTGGTGCGAAACACCGGAAACCACTGCCATATCTACAGGGAGAGACATACCCTTGCTAGAATGGAAGATTGAGCAAAGTTGTTTGATACTCCAAGATTTTTAGTTGGCATGCTTTCATTTTTGTTGGTAGGATTACAAACCGAACTTTGGAAAAGGTGTTCCTACCTCTTGAATGATCACACGTACTGTCACGCTACAACCTTGAACTTTGATTTGTCATTGGAGATTTTATGCACTAGACTGACATATGGTAGAAATTGTGAAGTGGAAGGAAAATTTGTTTTAAAAACTGTCCCCTGCCCCTCTTCAGCCTAAAGTTTTATTTTCAAGTATAGATTTTTGTTCTGCTCCAACATCCATCCAAAACTGTCCCATTCATTCTGATCACTTTACTATTTGTAAGGAAAAGCATCCCCACAGTGTGAATCACAAGAGATACACTTATCAGCTTTTCCTGACTAAAACATATTTCAGGCTTTCTTTGAGCTATGACCATTCATTTCAAATTTTGATTGACTGTTTTTGTTTTGTTTGTTCTTGTTTCTTTGCCTTTTCTTCTGTAGGACAATAACTCATAAAACAGAAATAAAGTAAAAAGATGTTTCTGAAAGCTAAATGAATTGACTGAATTTGAATATAAATTAATGACATGGGCAAATTCTATTAATTCACAATGATGTGTAGGAATATCACCTACAATTCTAATAAAACATATTGAAGTATTTGTGGTTTAAATTGACAAAATGTGAATAGACTTTAGAGGTATAAATATTTTTTGTAGGGCACTGCACCAAAATGTTTTTGACATTGATTTAGTACATTCCAGTTTGAGTTTCTACTACTTTGCCCTGTCCATAAAAAGTGAGACTTATTGAAAATAAACAAGATTACATTTTTGGTCATAAGGTCCTAAGCTGCTTTGAGACCCATTCACAGTTGACCAGAGAGACCCGCGGAGCTAAAATTTGAAGATAAATTTACGTTGTTGCTGGAGAGGTAGGTGTATGTCAGTGCATCTCTGCTGACACTAAAAACGTACAAACTGGGCCGTTTTGTCTCCTGCAGTTCTTATTCTGGCCCAGCGTCTTTGCAGAAATGTGAGGAAAATACCTAACCATGTGGTAATCATTCTTTAGACTTTCATTTTCTTGCAAAATAGGATCATTTAGACATTTTATAATGGGTGTGATGGTAAACTGTTAAGCCGAGAGATTTTTCTGTCTTGTTTACAGATGTAAAGAAAATCGCAACACTTAATTTGTAACTCACAGAAATATGATAATTACTCAGTATTCATTGGAACATTTAAACATAAAATTACATTTCATATCAAGGAAAGTTTTTGTGATTGAATTTGTCCTAATGAAAATTTGATCTTACTCAATAAATTTAAAAAATATATAATTTTTATTGTGGTGCAACCTGGTAAAATAAATATTTCATTGCAGAAGCATAGTCTCACTCTGAAAAATATACAAAAATGCAGTAATTAATATAAAGATAACATAAATAAACGATTGTGTTTTCTTGCAAGTCAGCTAAAGCACTTGGCAGTAAGAGATATTGATCTGAATGAAGAAGGAGTTGACTATACCACACATCACTGGGTATAAACAAACTATCAAGAGAAAAACGCATAATACTGGGGAGAGAGTTTGCTCTCTGTTCTGACTGCAGGCTGAGTTTTCTGCAGTCAGACTGACCACTGAATTGATGAGCTACAACAACATTTATTTTCCCTTTGGTTTTAATAAAGTATTTGTGAATAAGTGATTCAGAGGTTTGGAGGCTCATGGCGTCTCTTACTGCTTTGTTGTAGTTACAGAGCAATTGGTGCTTTATGTATTGTGGCCAAACTCTCCAATATGATAAAGAAAGTTGCTAGGTTTGTTTGAAAAGTCACTAAATACAGTGACAAAGTCACCTAGCAGGCAGCAGTGCAAGTCAAACTAAAAAAATAAAATTTTCCAATTCCATTTCTATCGATAAACAAACGGAGCTGGATAGGAAATAGAATTTCTGTACACTGTCAGAAAGTATTCCGTTAAATTTCAGTATTTTCATCATAACAGTTTTTGACGTAATTTACTGAGCAAATAAATCAACATTATTGAATAAATAGCATTTTTGAAGGACAGTAATAGCGATATACTTTCATGAGGATCTAAGAGATTTAATCAAGATGATTGGGCTTACATGACAAAGACTAATCACGGACTTTGCCATAAGGCAAGTTTGATATTTGAAATTCAGGACGCAGCAGGACATCATGATATAGCAATGGGGGAGTTTTACACTCTTATTGGATTATTTGGTTACAGTTTCTTTGTATGTCTGAGGGATGAATTTGTCCTAGGTATGAGAAATACATATGGCAGCCGTGTGAAAATGGAGCTTAAGTTTAAAATAGGATGAAGGTTCGTGAATGGAGGGGGTTGATATTTTATTTTTTTCCTCCTCTTTTTTTTTTTTTTTTAAAGCTCTGTCACCCTCTGCTGTGTTAAAAGGACCAAGACTTGTTGAACATGATTTCTCCATAATTGGCCTCTGTGGAGAGTTTCGATTAGTAGCTGTCTGTCTAACCTACATCCCTCCTTCCTTTCTTTTTTTTTTTAGTACCAAAACTCTCCAAAGGGCCAGGGGAGTTCAGAGGGAACAAAATGAACAATTCATGGACTTAGATGTGCCCAGATTTCAGATAGAAGCTCTACACCGCCCCATGGTGGGAAATGAAATTTTAAAAAAAGAAAAAGAAGAAAGGCTTGTGATAGAAAGGAAAGCTTCATTCAGCCGCTCTGATGTCCAGCCGCTCTCCTACAAACAGCTTTTGCTGGTTCCTGTCGAAGGTGCAACACTTCACAGCTTGTTCTGCCACTTCTGGCGTCGTTAGAAATTAGTCCTTTGTTCGAATCTCGCCGCATGTTTGACATTCAGCTCACCGACGCATTTGTCAAGCCGGACATTGTGTTGCTATTGACTGGCCGAGACCCGGTGAGCGTGCGCCCGCCAGGTTATCAGTGACATCACCCCTCAGAAAAGTAGTGCTCGCCTCTCCTCCTTTACCCCCCTCCCCCTCCGCCGCCATCGACAGTGGAGGAAAGGAGTGCCTGATTTATTGAGACACGCCAGCGCCTGTCTGTGCACCCCAAAGGCACTGGATAACAATCCAGGAATACTTCCTGTCCCTGCAAACACTGTTTATTTACTCACTCTTGGGGAGGCAATGAATGCAGGCCCTGACTGACAAACAATCTTATGATGCAGCCTTCATGTCAGGACTGGACTTTTTTCTTCTTCATTCTTGCACCTCTCCTGAATATCTCAGTCACTTGTCAGTCCATTCTCCCCAGCCGTGGGCCCTGTTGACACAGAAATCCGTCACTTCGCACATGGGGGAGTGTAGGACATGTTGGCGGCCATTACTATTCATGAGGCGGTGTGATCCACTCTGTCACCCGTTGTCAGCGAGAGGTGTCTGTCTGCACCACTGCTCCCTTTGCTCTCTTTATCAGCCAAGGGTGGCTAATGAGAAGCACCAGGTTAATACCACCACTAGAACAGCGATGGCTTTAAACCTCTTAATTCATCTAGACACTGCTAATTGAAACCCACGTGAACTACACTTTGCAAACCATCCATTTTCATGCAAGCCGCAGCTAAATGCGCTCTGATGGAATTTTACAGAGTGACGCCAGGATTAACTCACCTTGAACCAGATCTTTTCCTTTTGAATTTGCATCCTCTTGCCAGTCTCTTGTGGATGATGGCCGTTACCTTGAAACTAAGCCCTATGACAGTCAAGTAAAATCCTTTAAGACCCAGAAGTGATGTGCAGCACTGAAAATAACCAGGTTCGGATTCTCTAAAATAATTAAAGGGAAGTAAAAACGGCAACCATGATCGAGACGTGACAGCCTCACAGAGTGTAAATTATAAACCTTATTTTACTTTTTAGTTGTCAGATTTTACTTAGCCATCCTGCACTTGACTGCATAATCAATATGCAGTAAACATTGCAGACTTGTTGACTCAAACCAGGAGTTCTGGCTCCCTCTTGCATATTTCGCCTCGTTTTTTTTTTTTTTTTAATGGTTGGGAACATTTTCCCGATTCCAGGGATTTTTAGGTAGAGATTAACAGGTAATTTACCTGGTTACTGCAATTGAATGGTTCTATAGGTTGAAACTAAAAATGAATCATTTCTTCAAACCAGAGAACACAGGGACTAATACATCCTGCTGACTTCAACATGCTTCAGAGTGAGGGTTATCAGCTGTGGGATTTATTTATTTATTTTTTAAACAAATTCATGTGAAGCTTAAAAACAAGGATTAAAAACAAAAAGAACAGAGTTGGTTCTTCAAAATATCCCTGATACTTTTAAACAATGAGTAAGAGTTGAGTAAATATCTGGATGCAAGTACTGTCTCATTTTTGATAAGATGTTTTGCATCTGTCTTGCAAAATATGCTGGATTAAGAAATACAGATTGATGCACCCAGACATACTGCTAAATACATCTTGTATAAATTCATTATTAATTACTTTTGACAGCCAAATCTTACTCCAAGTCTTCCTACTGGTCAGGACACGTTAAAAAGGTTCTAGTTTACTAAATAAGATCGCAAATAATGTTACTTCTTGATCTAACAATGGCTTTTCATCCATGACTAGTTGCTCGGTAAATTAATGAAGGATTTAACAATCCAGTACAATTCTAAAATATTATGTTGTACACAGCTATTGTTAACATAGTTATATAGTTGAATAATAAATCTGGCAGAAAAAGCAAATATCCTGTGGTATGACACTGAAACAAATGAATAAAGTGAACTTTAATCCGTCTTGAAGGAGTTGTGAAATTAGAAGACTTGCAGCAATTCTTTTAACTGGATTTTGATGTACCTGTGTGTCTCATATTGGAGAATTTACTGTATTCATAGATTTGATAAATCTCTGTAATTTTGCTGTTTTGGACAAAATCCTTGGTGTACTTTATTTTTCAATTCTGCAGAGAGTAAGAAAAAAAGCTATTTGTTATGAATAGTTCTGTAGAAAAATTGGAGTCTGCCGTAAAGCAGTCCCACACCCTAATGTGCGTTAAATATCAGAGCACAAGGAATCCTTTCTCCACCAGCTTTGATGCATCTTTTAGGACTGTGGCCTAATGATGGGAGATCATTCCTTCAGCCTCAAAAGGTCGTGAATATTCAAATGAGCCATCAACAGCCGATGGTGTGAGAAATAACGGGTCCATCTTTTACCTGTCCCTTCTTGTGTGTGACAGCGTGGTATATTTAGTTGACGGCATCATTGTCTTCCAAAAGCGGCGGATTTACCAGCATAAATTTCAGCGAGCGCGCACTCCCTCCCTTTGCGCCCGCGCAGGCAAACGCTCATTTATTTCCTCGTTTGTCATTTCAATAGTTATTTTATGGCGGTGCGGTATTAATTGAACTGCTTCTACTGCACAACAATTCAGGGCCCAGTACATCTATTACGAAGGGAGTGTTCCGGAAACGCTGCTGAACAGGCCCACAAATCAGGCTGTGCTGAGAGGGGAACCTCACCATAATGTAACACAATCACAGTAATCCTTCATTTACAACGTGTTCTTTTCTTAACCATGCAAAGAAAATGCATTTAAAGCCCCAAGTGGCTGCTGTGGAGACGCTTGATGCTGGCGTTGTGCTTTAGTGGCAAGAAGTTTCCTATGTGTATAGCGAAGATTAGTTTGAGCTACATAGTTTAATAGTTTCCTCAAAGGGTTAAATATCTAAGTACAGCCTTCAAGAGCTACATCTATCACCCTGCAACTTTTACACGTGTCCCTTTTCCAACATAGTTAATTGATGGCTGATGATTGAATTCAGCATTTTTGTTCTGGTGTGTCCGGATGCATCTGAAGGTTGCAGGATGACACTTCTTGAGCGCTGGACTTGGGCACCTCTGGGTTAAGGTGTTTGATGTATAGTACACACTGTTGTATTGTTAAACGAAAAAACTTAGAAATATGTTTTATTTTTTGCTTCTGTTTGAATCAAATCAAAATCAAATCAAATTTTATTTGTATAGCACATTTCAGCAGCAAGGCATTTCAAGGCAGCTTCTGGGTGAAATGTTCTGGTTGGGGTGGGGGGAAGCGAGGTCCTATTGATCCTCACAGACTAGTCCTGTGCCCTCAAAATGACTCGGTTTGATGTGAGGTGCACGTCAACTCCAGTTTTAGCTGACATAGCACTTTGTGAAGATGCCGACTATGTGACTATAGTCGGCAATGACATAAAATTGGACATCCTACCATTACCAGTCTGTATCTTAAACCGACCAAACTACTTCTGTCATCCGTTTGAGTTAAAAACACTTGTGACCTTTTTTTTCTGTGAATCGATTTAGGTTGGTCAACCTTCACATCTGCGTTTGGTTCTACTGATAAAACCACCAACAAAATAAGATTAAAAAAAGTAACTATACAAAAAAGTTTGAGGCCACATTTTCTTTTATTTTCAGAAACGAAAAGCTTGTTTGACTACATGTTGCCCCTGTGTTCACCTTCTCGTTTCACTTTACAACCTGAGCTTCTGCAGAACTGAACCAATCTCAATGCAACATAGTTTGAGATCAAATTCCACCAGCCTGCTTCCTGTTATCAGAACCGTTTCTATGCAACATTGATTCATGTCACAAACTCACCGCTTTTATTTATTTATTTTTTTGTTCGCTAAACTTTGAAAAATACTTCTTAAAAATCGGTAAATTGCACTGTAACTTATTTTCTCAATAAAATTGGTAGAGGGGGTTGGGGGGAAAGGCAGCAGTCACTGGCTCGCTTTAATTCATCTGTTTTCTCCTGAAAGACTTAATAATACTTTTGTGATTCAGCATCCGGTTCTCTAAAACAAACAACTTGCTCTGTAGCTGATGGGGACATCCAATTTAACTGCCATCTAAATGGAATCTATAATAAGCACAGTGGCACAATAATGGCAATGCACTGCATCTTCTGATAACACAGCAAGCAAAAAAAAAAACAAAAACCTGTGATCGCAAAACAAGTGCAGTTTTTTTCCCCCTGCAGAGAGAAGAAGAACAAAATGTCCAGATGTCATTGGGGAGCTGTTGGTAAGGTATTCCCTGTGGGCTCCTCATAGGGGGCTACCTCGGTTCTCCGCTGGCCTTCATGCCCTATAGAGGTAATCTGCAGTCTGCAGTGCATCGGGCTTCTCTGCATTTCTGAAACCCCCCTGACTTTAATTTCACAGGCACCTGTTCCCTCATGTGGTCACAGCAAAAGGAGTCAAATCACAGACTTTCATGTAAGAGCTGGAGACCAAGCGAATAGGGGTACGGAAAAATAGCTTGCCTGACTCTTGACATGTGAGGCAATGTTTCACAGCCAGAATTTTTTGTCGGCGCTTGTCAGCTAAGGTGGGCAGCAGAGTTCTGTATGGGCATACCAGGAAGGTGGTGAAGCAAACCGGAGTCTATGTAAACCCATTATTGGACCACAGGGGATGTAGAGAGTGTTTTATTGAGGGGAAAATGTACCATAGAAGCAGCATGTGGAATTTTTTTTACCTTCCTGCCCAGCTTCCTTCTTATATTTCCAGGAGGTGAAGCAAAGTAAAAGACTTGAAGTCTAAACTTCAAGTTTTTTTTTTCTCAGCAACTTCAAAGCTAAAAAGGTTGCATGGAAAAGGCTTATATCATTGTATTTCAGTCAGAATACTTAAAAAAATGTACATAAAATGTTTGTAAATAAATCAGTCTTTTCAACTTGATAAATAATTTAAACTTTTAATTAAATTTAGAAGACACTACCTAAAGTAGATTATGACATGGCGTGTATAACGTCACTGTGTAAAATCTACAAAATGCTTGTTTTGCATTTTCCTATTTAACAGTAATTGGTGAAATAAATAAATGACTACTGATTGGAGCCAAAGAAAAGAATGTGACAAAATAAACACAGGAGGGTTTTGTGGAGGTAATCGAAGAGGATGGATTGTTGTTTATGAGCATAAAGTATATTAAGTAAGAAAAGGCTTACTATTGAACAATTGTTCACGTTTATGTCCTCCGTCACAGCCAGATATCTCCTGACATCTACAGACAGCGTAAAATTCATAACATCTCTCCTAACAGTCCTCCTGAATGCTTAGAAACAGTAATTAGCAATAGCGTAAGCATTTTCTCAGTGTCTGAGCCAAATGAAGTTTGTTTTAAGTGTTTCTGAGCAGCTTCGTGAAATAGAGTTTGAGTGGGGTTCAGTTCAGTTTGGTTTGTTTTGGTCATGATATTTAATTTGAAAATCCGGAGCGTTACCTGATCTTTTTAACAACGTTACTGTAGTGATATTAAAGTCTCATAAGTAAAACATGGCTTCCTTGTATATGGGGAAAAGTGAGACATGCACAACCATCAGTTTGATTGCTATTAAAAAGTAGTTTATTCTTGTCATTGTATGCATAATATGAACAACTTGAGTCAGGACCTGAATAAAAACTGCAGCATTTGAATAGTTCCAGAGATTAGTTTTTTTTTTTAAATGATGCCGCTACACCCAATTTTATACCCCTGTCAAATTTAGGTTTGAAGTATGTTTTCATCTGACCAACATGTTTCTTCTAACTGGAAGAAATCAAAAGACCCAACTTGTCTCAAAGAATCTGTAAACGAGACTAAAGATTAGGCTTATCTTTGATGCCTGATGCGGTACGCTTTTATTCATTATAGTTTTCTCACAAAAGCACAATTATCATAAGCTATAAGCCTGAACACAACTGGGCTGTGAGAAATGATATCTACCCTGTGCACTTTAAACAGACACTTGCAGATCAGGGCTGTGGGACGAACACGCAGTAGCCCGATGAAACGATAGCGGCTTTGGCGCCTTACCGAACATTCAAACAAGATTACAGGAAAAGACAGAGAAATGGACACAAATTGGGTTTCATTTGTTTACTCTCCTGCAATTGTGTTACCCATCCCCCCGCCCCCAACCCAGTCCCCGGCTCTGGAGGTAATGATTGTGGGGGGACCAGATTAAAGGCTACAGCCGACTGTTTAGTGGGACTCTGCTAACAGAGATTAGCAGCAGCTGCTTGGCCACGGACTTTGCTTGGAAGAAAAAAAGAGACAAAAAGCCCCCCCAGCATTGTCTCAGACCAAAACCACCTGGATGTGAAAGAATTTTGACAAGAGGAGGCAGTGTGAACACGGAGGATTGGCAGGCTTTTGTTTATCCACGAGCCACGTCAGAAGCGGCTCGCCAGCTTGTAGTCGTTCTCCTCGACTTCTTTCCCACCCCGCCCGCTCGTTCACATGGCGAGCCGTTGCAGATGTTGCCTGTAATGATGCAGACGGCGCACACAATCACCCAGAATGGGAAAGCAGAGCTGGCTGAAATTAGTAAAAATTACTTTCCCATTACCTCCCTCATTGCTTCTGTAAGTAGTCAGAGTTTCCACACGATTAGGAGAACTAGCCATGGAGCGCCGGGTTTTACTGCACTCTATCTCACACATACAAAGAGGGAGAGTAACTTAGATTAGCTTAACTTCAAGCCATTACATGATCCAATAAAAGACCCCATGTTCTCTTGTCACTTTTCCTTTACCACTAAGCAGGCACCAGAATAAAAAAAGGATCATGAGATCGTGTCCACATTTGGTCCCCTTTTTTTAAAGAAGAAAAAAGTTTAATGCTTCAAACACTTGGCAATCAACCTTTCTGAAGCCTGATGGGAGCTAATTATTGCATGAGCATCAGTGAATCCACTATTTGTCCTTGTCTGAATACAATAAGACTCTCTATTGGTCTAGTTGTTTAAAAGGCCCAGGGCTAAATACATTAGAATAAATTCACAGGGTAAAATGAAATATTTTTTGCTTGAGAGTGATTGACTCTGGCCACTTTTGTAGCCTTGAACAATGCCTCAAAATCGAGTCATTCTTAGACTTAATGAAGACTTCAGTGCTTTCCAGGAAAGGGATTACGCAGGCATGTGAGAGCCGACAAATGCAGGATGAAATTTCTGACTGTGTACCTGCTCGACAAGCTGCCAGAGCTGACTTAGAAAAGGTTCGAGTTGGCACCGCTGTGTAATGGATCACCAGAGACCACCAGGAAGAGTCGCGTGCCAGAGATCGGTTTACACTAAACTCAGGAACAGGAAAAAATGCAAGGTTTGCAAGGAAGATGAAAAAAATGCAAGGTTACAAATGCAATGCGTTGCATCATGGAGTTTGTTTATGTGAAAAACAGACTCCAGTATTTGATTTATCCTGTATACATTGTGCCATGCGAAAGCATCCTTTGCTCCTAAACTTTTTCGCATTTTGTTACTTCACAATGACAAACTTTAACGTGTCTTTTGGGGATCCTGTGGCAAGCCAACGGAAAGAACTGCATAATTGTGACACGGGAAGAACACATGTACATTTTACATGTGAAAATTTGACGCTTTTTGCTGCATTTACACTTGCAAGTCTTTTGAGTCCACCAACGTTGTACACAGACAGACATCTAACCCGTTTTTCTTTGATAAATAGCTCAAGATCAGTCATATTTGATGAAAACCATAACGGAATAGCAATTGACTTTTCAGTCACTGTCTCACCAGTAGTATCCTGGGCTGGTGGCTGAAAGCAGCAGCTGTTGCTGAGGGTTTGCCTCCATTAGCACTCAGTTGGCTCATTTAGGTGGCGTTGCAACAGGCTGTTTATAAAGTGCTTGTTCGTATCATGCAGACTATACAGGGAAACAATTTGACCATTTTTAAAAACTCATTCGGAATGCATTAGTTGAATGTACGGCGTCAAAGGAGGTGACAACTCAGAAGCTACCAACATGACTCAAGAGACACAACGTAGTACAGAGAAGTAATATCCGTTACCAGGACAAGCAGGTTTTTTTGCTTACACTACAGTAAGTAGTAAATGACATAAGTATTATTAAATATTTAAATATTTTAGACTTTGGAAACAAAAACTTTTGCTATAAAAACCCCCAAAACTTGACCTAGTTTTGACTTTTAGATTACGGCCTTTTTAAGATGCCCACCATAACAGGCGTGCTGGTTTTTAATGCTCTTCCTGCTTGACAAGTGTAAAAGCCAAGTGTGTAAAAGTCTGTCTGCAGTTTTCCCTGGTCTTCATAATGCTTTTTGTTCACTAATGTAATTGTTGTCGTATTTTATATTAGTTAGGGGAATCACAGGAGGTGCTGTATACAAAATGCGTGCCCATCTATACAGATTTTTATTTGGTTGAAGTCTCAAAAGTCAAAGACTTTTACATAACATCTTAATAAAACACGTTGAAGTTTGTGTTTTTAAGGTGATGAAATATGAGGCAAATTGCGAAAGTATTAAGGCTTTTGTCCAAGGCGCTATAGAAATGAAGTTTTTCTTGCTGCTAAAAATTAGGTGTAAATTTAGAATAACAAACCCGCATAAGGAACTTTTATTCTAATTTAATGTTGTTTATAGGTGCATAGTGAAAAATATTAACTGACATGTGTTGATTAAAAACCAGACACGCATACCAGACTTTGTAGATAGTATAGCAGTTACAAAAGGCCCATAAAGTCTTTGCCATCTGAGAAGCTGAGGCTGATCATTTTTAGATTCAGGTAACCTTATTACACCAACAAAATTAGTCCTGTTCAGCAGCCAGAAAGCATATACCGCTATATTTAGGACATAGAGCCACTTTAGCGCCTTTCCCTGGCTGCAGTACCTCATACCGCGTGAGATGTGTCACATGCCTGTTTCCTTCCAACTGCGAGATATTTCTTTCTGCTGTGCCTGATGCCTCCTAAAGCATCGTTCCCAAAATAAATTCTCCGCTGGAATGCTGGAAGTGGATGGAATCGTGTTCGCCCTCCGGGATCCCACGCATTTCATCCCGAAATACTCAGCCTTGCGTCACGACTGGACCTGCACGGCACGCAGGGTTTGGGAGAGGTGGGAAGATGCCAGCACCGGCAGGCGCACGAACGTTGTTGAACCTCTGCCAGGGTCTCGGGGCGTGAAAACTTTACCAGATGCTTCACCTTCCACAAAAGTAAAGGAATTTTTTTTATTGTTATTGGCCTTCGTCGGTTTCCTGCTACGAAACCCATTTACCTTAAAGCAGCCAATGTGTCTTGTTGGCTGACACACTGTTGGAGACCTTTTTTAACTGTGGTTCATCAAATGGGTCACAAACTCTAAAATATTTAGAGTTTTGGCCTGTTTTTACTATGTTTTGGACTTTTACAGGCTGACTAATAAATGTTAAAGAGCTTTTGCGTTAGGAAAAATAAACCTAATTACGGGTTTAATGACTTTAGATCAGTTAAGTGGTGTTGCTTTATTTCTTCATCTGTAAGTAATGTGTGTGTCTCTTTGTCAGGCAGCCAAGTGAGTTTAAAAACACACTCCATGTCCAGGTGCACAACGGCAGACAAGTAGAAAATGGAGTAAAATTTAGGCTGGGGCTTTTATTTATTTAGGATGACAAAGACTGCAGGATTCTGTAGGAAGAATGCCTTTATGTCATACTCTCATAGTTATAATTAATACTTTTCAATACTGTCTCTCTCTTTCTGTCCATTTTTTTTCCAAGATTGCGTGATATATTCTGTAATTTTGTAACTCTGTACCTGTCATTTTCACATTTAGGTCTCTTCAAGAGAAAACACAATAAAGAGATAGAAGGATATAAACGTTGGTACCAAAAATGGGACAATATTGTTATATCACTCATTTTATCTTTCAAGATTGGAGAACAAGAGAAAAACTAGGTTCTGATTACATATAGTAAGGTCCATAAATATTTAGTCAGAGAGAACGTCATAATTTTGTCTCTCTACTCGAATGCAGACTTTCAGCTTTAATTTGGTGGGCTGAACAAAACGATTGCATAAAAATATGAGAAACTAAAGCATTTTTAACGCAATCCCTTCATTTCAGGGGAATAAAAGTAATTGGCAAAGTAAAGGTCACTGACTTTGCCATTTGGGAATATTCCACTTCTTTGCTTTAGTAATCTCCTGGGTTGCTGGCTGGATGTCTTGGGTCATTGTCCATGTGTATTGCTAGCACTGAGCATAGTTCATCTCTCAGAAAACCTTGAAATTAACTTGACTGATTCTGTCCTGTGTCATGTCATCAATGAACGCTAGTGTCCCAGTCCCACTGCACGCCCAAGTCATCACACTGCCTCCATCAGCTTTGCTTTTCCAGACAACTTGGATCATGAGTTGTTTCAAACATTTTTCTGCAGGTAAATCTTGGTAAATCTGTAGCAATTTCTCAGAGGAATGTGTTTTTGCAACTTAAGGATAACTTGCATCACTTACATGGTGAGTTTTTTCTTTGACTACATGTTGTCTAATCACAGCAAAATCTTCCAAATGGAAACACCACCCCTCAAACCAACTCCAGGCTCTTTATCCGTCTAATTGATCATTAAATTATGAAGGGATTTCCCATACCCACCCATAAAATAACCTAGCAGCCAATTGTCCAGTTACTTTTGGTCCCTTCATAAAAAGAGTGGCACATTTTAAGGTGAAACTTCTAAACTCTCCATCCTATTTGAATGCAGGTACCCTTAAATGAAATCCGAGATTATGCCCATGCCCAGCTCCACTGCTAAAGAGAAGAACAGAATTAATGTGATAGTATATTGGTCGTGTATTTGATTATTTTTAAGTGATATGCTTCTGTTGTGTGTTGAGAATGTGGTGAGAGAGGGAATCCCCAGGATGCCATACGCTAATGAATTATTATAAAATGACACGACTGCATTACACATTATTTCTGAACCCCAAAATCACACTAGATCTTCTCTTTGTAAAGCTGTATTCTTTTTCAGGAGCTGCCGTTACTTCCTGAGGTTATTGGTAGCACAAGGAGTGGAATAAAGATTTTTAATCACCCCAGAATGCCTCCCGGACGTCTTCTGCTTGAAAAACATGTCCCACTGGGAGGCAGTCAACAGCTGTGATTAGGACCAAGTAATTCGTAAAATCCTCAAAATGAGCGGCGTTGTCTTCTCCGCCGCTGCTTCAGGTGCACTACAGTCACTGCCGCTCTTATTTCAAACAGCAGACGTCAGTGAGAAGAACGCTTCACTCTGCCCAACAAGTGACGTCAGAAGAATCAAGATGATGTATTTTTCTCATTTTACACAGTGTGACTTCATTACTCTTATTTTAGGCAGAGTTTAAAATCTGTCTATCTGTCTATTCTATCAAGTCAAAGGAGGTTTGATTGCACCGAAGGCAATGTATATGACTTTGAACATTCTCCCTAATACACACAATGATGCTGCAACATACCTCTAATGGATGCAACTATGCAGCGCCCGGTCACTCTGTTATTCATAGCCCTGTGGTCCTAACTTCCACGTTATGTTTTTAAATCAGGCCTGGCTCTTTGCTATTTCTGCTGTATATTTGTTTTCATACAGACAGTGAAAGCTGTTAATCTCAGTGTGGCTGTGGGGGCCCTGCTAGGATGTCGGCTCACACCGGCCATCAGGCTCCTGCTCTGGCAGCTGGCTTCAAGCGGTGTCCAATAAATGATGGCCATTTTTTAATTTCGAGTAGTCTTTCATTCCACTCGCTGTGGGGATATTGTAGAACAACTGGTGTTTTAAGACCATCTTTGATTACCCAGTTGTTCCCCCAGCATTCAGTACATTCACTCAACTGGCCCTAATTAATTTGGTATAGATCACATTTGTTCTCTCTCTCTTTTTTTTCTCTTTTGTGTAATTAAAACAGCTCTAAAGTCTAAATTAGTCAGTTTCATTTCCAACTCGTTCATTGTGAGTAGATGTGCTCGGATAAATCTAATGAGGTTTGGTGCAACTTTTTTTCTTTACATAAGATAGCAGGAGGTGGAGTTAGGGTAGCCCCTACATTTTAACACAATCTCTGTAGGTCATGCAGAATCCCACGTCTTTTCTTTTGCTTCTTTCATTAGCTCTTCCAACATCTTGGAACTGAAGAAAGTTATTGTATTTTCTGGTCTATAGAGCGCACCATACTATAAGATGCAGCTACATAAAAACAAACACACAAACAAACAAACAAACAAAAAGAATTACATAAGCCGCACTGGGCTATAAGCCGCTGGTATCTCCACCGCTCTCGGTTTTCCATAAGGACCCGACAGTAGGCAGTCGAGGGCTGCGTCCTAATAAATCTGCTGGATTTATTAACCCTTGTGCATGCGAGGACTGAGGCAAACGTATAACGACTGAGGCAAATGATACAAGTGATACGGGGTCAGTTGGATCCCCATTTGTAAACACAAGGTTTAAGGACACAGCCCTCTGTCTCAAACGCCGAACCATGGTTTCGTTCACACCGAGTTTACGTACAGCGGCTCTATTCCCCTCCTGTACTACCAGATCAATAGCCTTCAACTTAAAAGCTGCAACATATGAGTTTGAAGAAATTTCTCCGTTGTTCCTGCTGCTAGCTTGCGCTTGTTCTAAACAAAAATGAGCACTTTCTTCTTTGATTTCCAATTTTGACTTCAATGATTCACTTCCTGCTAAAGTGTCCCCTGGTGGTTGAAGAAAAATCCACAGAAAAGCCACACCGGGCTACAAGCCGCATGGTTCAAAACGTGGGGGAAAAGTAGCGGCTTATATTCTGAAAAATACGGTTCTCAAATTTAAAGTTGCTTTTTTCAACATTTTTCCATGTATGGTTGGGGTTCCTCAAAAAAGCACAATTTTAGTTTAAGGATTTTAACACAATTATTATGCTTGTTTTTGTAAGTTTGCAAGGTTACTGAACTGCATAAACAATTAAACTGGTGACTGATGATGTGTATGAGCTGTACATGCGATTTATTTATTTTGCTTGTATGTCAACACACCGCCTCTGTGACGGATCGCATTCCACCAACAGCTAGACTGACATTTCAGGACCGCTTTCAGGCATTACAAAATAAATTTTCACCCTTGTGAGGGATTGGTTCTACTGATGAATGCGCGAACAAGCCTACGAGCTGTTGATATTCAAATAATCTTAACCTGCAGGATTACTCGTTCCTGTCTAAATGGCAGGTTATGTCAGTGTTAATCTGCATTATGAGGTCACTCAAACAAGGCTGACATTTTGCCTTCCCAGACCACCTCCCTGTCGCTTTGTGTTTGTGACACCAGGCTATGTAAATAAAGGAGCTCTGCTCTCCTGTTCCGCATTGCTCAGGAATTTGTTTAGGATTAGAAATCTCATTTTGCCCAGAGCCCTGCTTGCTTTAGATCAGTCAGCTCATCTGCAGATCTCAACGCTGATAAACACCACAATTTCTCCGGGCTTCAGCGGTTTTTTTTTTCCCCTCTTTTTTTTTTTTTGTACTTTCTGCAATATTCACAGAGTCAGTATGACGTGCTTTCTTTACATCTCTGTCCAAACGTGGGTACAAGCAAAGGGGAGGTGACAGTGCGCAGGAGTTGGCACACCTGCAGCTCGTGACAAGTGTGCGAGGCATGGCGAAAAGAGTAAGCGCTCCGGGGGTTATCTACCTAATTTCAAATCCATTCTAGAAGGAAAGCCTCAGTGCCATTCCCATCTTTATAGGAAGATTTAGAGCGAGCCGGTTGACGGGGTAAAAAGGCAAGGACAGCCTTTGTGTGGGAGATGAGTGACAAAATGAGTCATGGCTGTCAGTTGTGTTATGGAGTGTGATGAAGAACAAAGGGACAGTGCACCTGTCTGAGAGGAAAACCATTAGACCAAGTCTCACTGCACCCATTGTCCTCACTGGGTCTAGATTTCAGATTATGACTTTAAGCTGTCGTAGCCAAACTGTACAACAAAATTTAACATTTATTAGTATACAGTGGCTTGCAAAACAAAATTTTTTAAGGGGTCTTATTGATTTTTTTTTACAACTGAAAATGACAAACATATGTTTAGTTATGTTGGCCTCCTCAATTATTACCTTACAGAAGAATCTTTTGGTACAATTACATTTGCAAGCTTTTCAGGGTTTGTCTTCACAATGTTTTACATGTATAGAGGCCGGGATTTTTTTTTTCATAACGATGTAACTGGAAGGAGTTAGGGTTAGAATTAGCTGGAGGGTTAGTTTTCAATTCCATGCCATAGATTATCAATTGGATTTAGACGTGGACTTCATCTGGGCCATTCCAACTCTTGCTTTACTCTGAACAATCCCATTGTGACTCTGGTTGGATGTTCAGCGTTGCTGCCCTGCGAGACGATGAACATCGACTCCAATGTCAAGTTTTTTCCAGCTTGTAAAATGATTTCTTTTCTTGTTTTCAGCTCCACACATCTCACTTGTTCCTGCATTCTAACAACATGATGCTGCCATTGCCACGATCACAGGGGGACCAGGTGTGTTTAGGGGGCTGTTTCACGTACAGTTTCTCAGTTGCGGGGTAGAAAAAGTGCAATTTTCTTTCATTCTGCCAAAGCACCTATGGGTAAATTGCACACAAGGACTTCTTACAGCTTCCATGATCGCCAATTTTGTGGAGCACCTAACTAATAGTTGTCCTATCAACAGATTCTATGAATACTTAAGCAAGGGACTGTATCACATATTAATTATTCCTTGCTGCACTGCATATTTTATGAGCAGTTGTTTTTGCATGAAGAGATCAAAATCTCCTCGACAAACTGAGCTAGAAAAATGCCTGTGAAAAAGCAGGCTCCCACAAGCTGCAGTTGAGGCGCTGCTCCTGTGGAGTTTGTTTTGTCACACTTCTCAGGTGCTGTCATGCATGTCCCTACAACACTGTGCCAGATCTTTGCTTCTATTTCTGGGCACCAAAACACTGCCTTTTGCATAATATTGTATTTTAGTAAAACATGTTGCACAAGTTGTGCCGCAGGAGTGGGGGGCTTCAATCACCCTGCTACAGTGCAGAAGCTGACCTAAAAGAGGCCTGGGCAGGAACCGGCTGTACTTGTATTGTCCTGCACACCAATCTGTTGGGGTTGAGTCAGAATGGCCACCTACAAAGTCCTACCCTCCCTGTACTACTGAAAGCTGGCCTCTCGCTGTGAGGCAGCAGCTACTAATCTAGCATAATGGCACAAGAAAAAAAAAAATGAAGCAGTGTTGAGGTATCAGCATTTGAGCGTGGTGTGCAGGAAAAGCCTTTTACCAGCCCACTGCACCCATATGGCATTAGCACATAAAATGCCACTGTTGACATTTTAGAGGCTTGGTGCCTCTGTAAGTGCAGGGCATCGATATTAGAGCCATTAGGGAAGGCACTTGATCCCATATTGATGGTTAAACAGTCAAGCGCCACCTAGTTACGCTGTTTAGAGCTTCCAACAGTATGGTTTCTATGCCTAGACTTTTATTAGTTTAGTTTTCATGCAGTTTTTAAGAAGACTAGTCAGTACTCAAATGTGTGAAATTAAAAGAAATGTCCGTGTGAAATTACCTTTAAATGCTTCAAAAATTGCTTGCTCATGTGCATCTTAAATCTCACAGAGCTGCCGGTAAGCAGTGAATCCTTAGGAGTTTAAAACATCCTGCTCATGAAAGCGGTAACAAATCAAAGTCCCTGAAAGGCAGAAGTAGTTGGCCAGTGCTAAGCTTTAAGAGCTCTTGACGTAGTTTAAATTGATTTTCAATCTCGGCACAAAAACAAACAATTTCTGTGAACACTATTCTGTCGTTCCAAAGTACTAATAAACCTCAGATAATTATATGTAAACAATTATTTGTCGATAATTGGTGAACATAGTTATTGTGTAGTGAAATGACAAGTTTCCCCATCTCACTTGTCTATTTTTGATCTGTCAAAGTATGAATAAGAAGGGCAAATCAAAATCTCAGTGTTTCTAACAAAACATTTTTGACTTAAAAAATTGTAACCAGCATGGCCACCCTTATATTCAGTAAGTCACAAGCAAATTATTCGTGGAGTCTCTTTTGTGTACCAGAATCCATAGTCTCTTGAACGCTGTTCAGAAGTGTTTACTGTTTTCCTTCACTATAAATCTCTTGCATAAGAACAGCCACAGGCTTTCAATAGGGCTCAGGCTGGGTGAGCAAGAAACCCATTCTTTCATCTGTGAGACCTTTACTTGCTAGTTATGCAATGGGGAACCCAAAAACATTCCAGTGACGTGAAGTGAACCTCTGTGGCCATTTCTCATCCAGGTTAGTGACCATCCATCTGGTCTGTAAAGAGTCACTCTTATCAGTCCATAAAACCATTGAAAAAGGCTGTCTCCAGTTATTTCCTGAGTCTTAAGGTTTAAACTTATGTTGT
The DNA here is from genome assembly GCA_903067075.1 of Micropoecilia bifurca. Lineage (NCBI taxonomy): Eukaryota > Metazoa > Chordata > Actinopteri > Cyprinodontiformes > Poeciliidae > Micropoecilia > Micropoecilia bifurca. The sequence goes on from CAEGAF010115219.1 coordinate 21,036, forward strand.
TCAGGTATACATCAACATGTTCCCTAAGAGACCATAGGGATTTATTTGATTCATTTTCGTTCTCAAAATCTTTTGAGTTCACAACTGATATCTCCCTGAAGGCAACTGCTGCACAGTTTCCTTTTATGCCCCTCGTTTGTTATGTGTAAATGTTGAATTAAAACAAAGTGTACAAAAATTGTTTTGCATTTATCATATTCCCTAAAAGTAACATTCATAATGGCAAGATAAAACCTATGAAAAACTGTCAGATAGCAGTACCTTTAAAAGCTTTATTGATTTTCAAATTAAACACTAATCTTTGTTTTTGCTTTCTCTATCTTCATGCTTTTATTAAGGGTTTTATGTAATGATTCTGAAGTGATAACACTTCAGAACTGATGATCTGAAAGGTCCTTCAGAAAAAGCTGGGTAAGGTTAAAATGAAGGTGATTAAACTTTAAACAACTTTTGCTCTCAGATCAAAACCCACGTTACCTCAGAGCAATTTCCAAAAATAAGTTATCAGCAGTATTGGTAGCGATAACCTATCAAACTAGATTTATCTAACACCTTTAAAAAAGCGGCAACAAAGAAACCAGAAAATTCAAACCTGTTGTTGAACTATTAATTATGCTTTACTTTATGCCTCTTTTCTTGTCAGTGTCATCCAATATTTTCTGTAAATGTGGTTGTTTTTCACAGAGAAAAGATTCTTTAACAAGAAATAATTTTTTTAAAGGTACATGATTATGCGAATTTCACTTTTTAATGTTTCTGTACTAGAATATGGGTATCTCTTGCTTCTATGAACAGCCCAAGAGGAAAAAAACAAGCAAAAAAACAAAAAGCACCCAGCTGTTTAAGTAAATGTTTTGCTAATGTCTGAAAAACAGCCTGTTTCTAAAAGCTCTAAATCGTTGCGTCACCGTCATAGGTAACGTTTGTTACCCAATAACCCCAAGCCAAGTCCGGCTGCTCACCTGGCAATCCAAATGGGGCTCCACCCACTTTACTCAAGAAGCTAAGCTTCCGCTTCAATGGCTGGAGAAGGAAAAATATTTTATCGGCTGTGTAATGCAGAGCATGTGTCCATGTAGTAATGGAGAGCACACAGCTTCTGCATTTGAAAGAAAGTTGCAATATCACTTCTTTCTTTTGCTATATTGCCAAAGAAAGTTGCTTGTTTGCGCAAATCAGTTTTGCAAGGTGTCCTTTGAAAACTAGTAACATTACCCAACTGAATTTATCAAACTACTTCGACTAAAGGAAACTTCTGTTCCTACTGTTCATCTTAGATCTGCAGATGATGGCGTTGTAAGTACATAATGACGTCTTAGGTTGTCCGGCAACATATTTGCTAGTTGAAATGATGCTTTTGCTAGTCCCGAGTCTCACATTAACTTACCCACAATATCTTCGCACTTACTGTCGGAATTATAGCAAACTGGAAGTGATGGTTTACATTGAGAACATGTAGTGTTAGTGAACATATCAAACCCTCGGACATTGTCCTTTTTTTCTTTATATTTTGAGATGAGACTTGCTTCTCCTCTAACTTCGCAAATATATATTTTTTAAAAAGATTGTACTTAAGGGAGGGGGGGTTACAGGTTTTGTGCTGAATTGTTGTGCTTTTGGGACTGCTTTGGGGTCAAAAATGTATGTTTGTACCATTGTGCTTCTGCTTGTAGCCATTTTCACGTGTTTTAGGCATTAATGTAAACACTGAGTTGGTAGGGCTTGTCCAGCAGCAGCTCATTTGCATAATCATAGCCCCAAAACAGGAATTCAAAACATGCAGACCAGTTAGGGATACCCTAACTCTACCCCTTCTGTAATCTCAACAGCATAATTTTGTATATTAAATATAATTCTGTATAGCCCTAAGACCTATCGTATAGCTTGTTCAAGGAAGTATAATAGTGAACGTTTAACAAAACCAGCTATTTACAAAAAACAGTTCAAATGACACTCAACTCCCAGAGAGACCTGCTTGTCCCTCTTACATTCTGCTCTAGTTATTCACTTAGAATACCATAGATAGACTATTCTAGAACTTTGTAGAAACTACAGTAGAAGCATTAGAACCTTCTGGAACCAACTGTAACACTCAACAAAGTTCTAGAATATTCAAGAAATGAGCAGGTTCTAGTTTGTCTGTAAACGGATTAACCATTCTAGACTTCCCCACAACAGCAGTTGAAGTTTTTATTCAACTCTGCCCTCCTCACACGAACAAACATTGTTTAAAGCCCTGTAAAGTCCAAACTCTTGCCTTGCAAACACACCTCTTCATCTCTCACCTCCTCCTCCTCTGGATAATCTTCTGATAACGCAGGTGATGATTAATTATAGCCATTGTACTTATGGACTGATGTACTCCCTGCTCACATCTATCTTTATCCCCACTCTTCTTCCCCCACTCCCACTCTTCGTCCGTGTGACCATTCGGCGCTCAGGGTAGTTTTCAGAGGGACATAAAAGCGACTCAGCTGTAAAGCTAAATGAAAGTCATTTGCCATCCACATCTTGTAAAGCAGCACGCAGCTTTCACCTGGTTATGAAGTAACTTGTTAAAGGTGGCGTTCAATAATTGAAAGAGCAGAATTAAAATGGGCTTAATCAATTTATAATCAAGTGTTTGTTTCTTTTTCCTTTTAGCTGGCATCGTTCTCTCCTGTCGCTCATTTCCAATACAGAATCTATAGCAAGATGGATTGTTGCTGTGGTTTGGTGATCTATTTGTGTATAACTCTTCATTCACCATGCCTTATTTTTTTGGTGGCTGTTGGCAGCGTTTGTCAGTACGCTTTGTTTGTTTCGCTCAATTGATTAAAAAAAGATGTTGTCTCATGCATTGTGACAGAGTATTTCCTCCAGAGATTGCAGAGTTATTACAGAGCGACGGCTCGGACACCCGTTGATGTATTGTGCTGGGCTTTGGGACAAGGAGGAGGAGGGGCGGGGAGGAAGAGGAGGAGAGCTGGGAGAGGACGGGTGGGCGCGCTCGCTTAGGAGTTAAAGACGGAGATAGAAAAAACAAGTGGCTGGCAGACACACCAACTTCATCACACTCCTCTCAACTTGACAGTGACTTGGGCTGAGCGTCTTTTGCCACGTTCTGTCCCCTCAATAATCTTTCCATCAAACACAACCTCACTACTGTTCAAGCGCACACACACACACATGCGCACACACATTACCTTACTAACAGGTTGTCATAGCGCTGTCATATGGTTGTCAGTGTCAAAGTATCTCCACGTGTCTGGAGTGGGATATTTGGAGACGATAGTTTGTGTTGTCAGTGACAACACCTTGTCTCCCAGTTATTCCCGGGTGTGAGGCCGAGCATTATTGCAGAATCATAGAGCGGGCGACACAACCCAAGTAGGATGATAATCAGCTTGATCTAATACCTGAGATAATGCAAAATTATTCCTGACAGCAAATAGTAAGAAAGCATGCAGCTGCAATAATAGTTTTATTTTGCCCTGAAACAAGGAGAGGTATTGGGTATTATATTCCCAATACCTCTCCTTGTTTTTCCCAGGTTTTCTATGTAGTCTTGAAAAGTATAAAAGTATGGAATTTTCTTTAATCGTTTTTCAGGTCCAGATTAGTATGACAAATTTATAGATTTTTCAGAGTTTTTTGCCTTTAGTTTTGTAAAAGAGAAAGATCTAATAATGTTAAGAAGTGCAGTGTTTTTAGTTTAAGTTTCTGTTTGTTTATCTCCATTGCACCTTAATTTTAGAGTTTATTTGTCAGTACTCGGTCTGTATAGATTTAGGACACTTTGGAACTTAGCGGCATAGACACACAATTTTAACACAGTGAGAATATATGACGTCTGTGCCGTTAAACACCGTACGATGCATAGAAAGTGGCATTTAATGCAGAAATTATTTAGAACTTTCACAGAGATTTTGCTTGATGCTCCCAGCATTTCAAAGCTACTCAAATTCAACCTGCATAAAAAGCAGATTGTTGCCAGGATCCACGAGCACGGGGAGAAGAGAGGAATGCAGGTTAGTGGGAAGGGAAAGCTTGAAGTACATTTGTTTCACTGGCACCACTCTCACAGCTTCTCCGACTGCGTTACAGAAGTGACTATGTTTACCGCAGCCTAGTTTTTTCCTGCTTACCCCTTATGCTGGCACTAGATAAAAGATGTGTGAGGGCTGTGTGGGAAATTGCAACTTTGGAAAAGTTGCACATAAACTCACATTTGACTAAATTCACCATGAGAAATCAGTGAAATAAATTGAGATAATTTTCTACCGAGAGCTGGATCAATAGATGATTTATTTGAGATATACACAACTTTATAAGTTTAACTTTCTCTAAAGCATTGCAACTCCTTTGGCATGTATTATGAAGTTTGTCTTGGCATTTCTTTGTGGTGTTTTAATGCAAAGATTCAAGTTGTTTTTCTTTTAAATGTAAGACACTCCGTTTTTCCTGCCTGTCATGTTATATGTGAAATCACTTTATTGCCATCAAAACGTCTCTGAGCATGAAAACCCATCTATATTTATATTCAGATTTTCTTGCTGCATCTCATGTATGTTAAAAATTGCAATTTGAATAAATAACATTTCCGCAGTCTGATGTAATTCCCTTTTTCCAACCAATTCATGCCATGACATAAAACGCATTTAAAGCGTGGAAGATCCTGCTGCAGAATCACAAACTTTACTTTTACTTCTGAAGATTAAGTGATCTTAAGTTATGTACTTATAACGCACAATCAAAAAGATCAACAGTTGACTAAAGTGCTGTTCAACTTAAAATATTCAGTCAGACTCAAAAACCAATGAATAAAAATATATTTTTAAATGTGGTTTACAGGATTGGGGAGGCAGTTATCCACGGTCTGGGAGCAGCTACAGCAAAAGTCTTCTATGCTTTGATATATTTTAAGTCGAGCTTGGGACAAACACGATTTTCCGTAGACCTCTGTTGTCCAGAGCCACCACATTTAGTATTCAATAATTTCCAGACTTTGAGTTTGAATCAGTCTTTAATTCAATCACATTATCACATTCAAAATGCTTATATGCCTAAAAGGATAACATTTTGTCATATTTGAAAACGCGCATACAATAAATATAATTTATATGTTGATTACATTACAAAAGCATTTTTTATGTCTCATGACAGAAATTTCCATTAGTTTTTAACTAGTTCTGTTTTATCGTAAATTTACATTAACACCATGCTCATATTTATATTAACATAAAATTCTATCTTAAAAACCGGAAGACAAGAAAACACATTTTAGAAACTGTATGTGCCTCCATGGTAACGGTGAAATAAGATGGCATGATTTCCAAATAACTGAATATGAATGAATATACTGAGGAAAGAGAAGGGTGCAAAAATGGGCCCCTGAGGGACACCACAGGAGAGAGAGAGACACTTTAAAAAGATGGCGTATTTCACAGCATCACTGTAAATGTTCTGTGGCTCCAACCAAAGGTAAAACATTGGTATAATGAGGAATAAGAATGCTATAGTCTACCATTTAAAGCAGCGCTGAGGTTTAAAAAGCACCAAGGTAGCAGATTTTTCAGGGTCAGTGAAAGATATCAAGCCATTTAAAACTTTTAATAGTGCAATTTCGGTACAGTGATGTAGTTTAAAACCAGACTGAAAAACTTTAGTAATACCAGTGTGATCCTAAAAGTGGCATAGGCTGTAGAAAGAGGCCCCTTACTCCTCCTATAGAGAGGTTTTGGAGGACACATTCAGGTAATCAGGAAATTGCATCTCTCATGTGCATGACAATGGGGAAGTGTCTGGGTGACCTCTGATTGAGCAGCCATTCATTCATCTTACCCCTCATGTTTCTAAAGCTATAACTGACACAGGTTTCATTCAGCTCTTCCCAAGTCTCCCGCCACTGCTTGTATCAGCAGCAGATGGTTGATTGGAGATAAGCACATGGGTCAATGTCGCAGCCATCACTGCAGAGCTGGTATTTTGACTATTATGCCAGTAACTGCCAGGTGATGAGGTTTCCCCTTTTGCCGTGCTCTGACTGACAGCTCTCCACCGGCAAGGTTTATGGGGGTCAGGACCTTCCTCTCCGTCACCTCTAATTGGAGGACCGTGCCGTTAGCCTGTGGACCCAGACCTTGGCTTCCACCAACTGGACTGTTATTCTTCTCTGTGCGAAAGACAATGAGCCCCTTCTGATGAATTATCCACCCCGGCGGCCCTCTTATAAAGTTGAGCCAACTGTTTTTCTTTTAGGTAATCAGCATGTCCTCAGCAAGCACAGGTGTGTGTTCAATCAATTTTTGAGAGAAAACTACCTTTCACGGGCTGTTAACAGGGCAAATATCCAACTATGTCGAGGCTAGCCTTGATAAAGCAGCGTCACTCATCCCTAAACAAACAAATGAGTTGGAATAATTGACCTTCAGGCTGTGTTACTCCGTTAACCTGTCCTGCTGGGAGTTAAACCTCCCCTGTGCTTCCTCGCCTCCTCCCTGCTGTGCGAGTGATTCCATGCTACATGAGTCGCCTCACACCAAACGCAGCAGGTGAGCGCGCCGTATTTGCATAAGTCAGTGTAACCGTGTCGGTGCGTGACCCCTAGCAAGCAGAGAACCCGTCAGACAATAAACGGAGCAAATGTACGATAGAAAGTGCTTTTGTCGAAGTTTCACCATTTTACATAAGTCATATTCTAGTTTTGTGCAGGATTACAGCTAAATCTTACAATTAGTATGAAAGGCCAGCAGGCGGATGAGAGAAGAATATGAATGGACAAGGGGACTGACCTCCAGTATCTCCCTGAGGCATGCCTATTGCTTATCTGGTCCTATGGCAGCAATATTTATGTATAACTTAAGCGGTGTGGTGATGTGTGCTGCATAAGCTCCTGTGTGACAGTTGAGTTTCTGAATTGGTTTTTGATGATGGAAACAAGCTGGAAAAAAAGGTATTCAGTGGAGACCTGACTGATCCTTAACAGAGTTTTGCTCAAAAAGTGACAGAAAACCACGAGAAACTAAATCAGTATCAAAGCTTTAGTTTTGAGAAAACGAAAGAAACCAAATCACGAAAACATAAACATTCATAATGTTTAAATCTGTGCTCATTACATCTGTCACCTGGGATGTTTTGATGACTTCCAGCAGCCATTCCCAGTTTGAGTGACTGCTGGCCAATTTTTATCCAGCTTAGAGAAGTTCTCTCACCTTCTTCAGTCACTAATTAGACACATTTCCTTTTCCAAATTCATTTCCATCTGCTGCTCATTTAAAATGCACAACTTCATTGCTGTTGTTGCCATGGCATAATAGGGGTTTGAAGTGTTTTTAGTAACAAAATGCCTCACATTTATAGAACATGTGGACAGTTCAATGAAATGTGCTTACCACTTGTAAGAATCCATATGCATATTGTCACACCAAATGTTTGACAAAAATATGGTTTCTTATTTGAGGGCAGATATTCAACAGGAGAAAATCTAAGATATACCTGCTGTTTAATACTTTGTATAAAATGTATTTTTTTTCCTGTTCGGGGAAAATGTATTTGTCCCCACAGAATAAATAGACTTAGTTTAAATCGTGGGTATTTTCAAAATGGGTCATATGAGATTTTGTTGCTCTCCTAAGTTATTTATTTTGTGATTTACTTCTCAAGAAATGTAGACAGATTTGTACAGTTGCAAATCTTATCTTAGTTTTACCCATATGTTTCCTAATTTTTCTCTCAAGTGCAATATTCTCATAGTACACTATAAGTATCGAATATTTTTCTAGAGCAACATTTCAAACATAAAAAAATCTTGGTTAACAAAATTACTGCATAAAATATCAAAACATGATTAAAGTGACCAAGAATCTAATTAAATGATACAGATAATTATAATAAACAATACTGCAAAACATTTGAAAAGATCACAGTAAGCGCTAAGTTAAGAAATCCTGCTTGCTCTCCCTCTTTTATCTTTTTCCCCACACTTTAATCTGGACCAATTGTACCAATTTGAGCACAGACACTATTTCGGTACACTTGCTGCAAGAGAAGTCTCACAAGTAAAACTATTGCCCAGAGTGTTTTTTGTTGTACAATCTGCTGAAACTGACAACAACTGACACTTACACCAACATCTCTTGTCTCTTGTGTTTCCAAGACACAATAGATTTTGTCTGGTTGCAAGATTTTTGTCCTCTAGTTTTTCTCGCTAAATGGACCTTTTATCAGAATGCCATAGTTACGATAAACTGTCTCAGAAAAGCTTTTAGGACAATCCCACGCCACCTTTTCCATTTGCAGAAGTCTGTGTGATTGTTCCTAATGGCTGCGCCATTCAAACTTTAGAAGTCGGATCTGGAAATGAAAACTTGCTCAACATAATGTTCTCCATCTTTTAACTCTATAAACCTGGAATGATGGAATGGTTTCTTCACATCTGTCTCAAGCGACCAGGTGACTATGCTGGTCAATTTGAGATATTGGACAGTATTGCATATGTGACTGATTTAATGGCTGAATCTGACTGTTTATAATGTATACTCTATGTCTGGTGACATTCAGTTACTGTTTTCATCAACTTTTGGACAATAGCTCTAAAACAACCTTCTGCAAGTCTAATAATTTGCACCCTCCCAGATGATCCGCCTGTTGAGCAAGTTTTGTTGAAATTCGACCGCTCCTGTTGTCAGCACTGAGACACTTTTTCTGTTTTCTCCCCTGTGTTTGTTATTAATTGTATTCAAACTCCACGAATGTGTGCTAAAACTTGCTACCTTTGAAATCAAACATTTCGAGCATGCTAAATATATGTGTGCTTGTTTTTAGCAAGATCAAAAGTTTGAGAGTGTTGCGATAAACTTGGGGTGAAAATTGGCCAGGTAATCCACAAACGGATTATGCAGATTACAGATCAAAAACATGTCCACTGCTCTCCAGAAAAAAATGATAAGACTTTGTTTTTAGGAAGTTAAAGAAAAAAAAATGTGTTCGGCCCTCAAGGAGAGCTTGCACAGAGCCAGCGGGGTTCCATATATCCGTTCAGCGGGTAACCAGCTTATTTTCCATACATGGCCAGGTGCGGGTTTTAAGATAGGGCCTCAGCAGCATGCATTAATGCCAATGGAGCCGCGCCCAGGTATAACAACGCTGTAATGAATGCAGGCAGCTATGTAGATGGCATCCATATCATACTTGGAGGGACAAAGCAAAAAAGGTATAAAAAAAAAAGAGAAGCAGAGCTTGACATCTGTTTCAAGTGCACTCCAGCCTTTACATCCGCCCACAAAGTCGAGGAGTTTGAGAGGCGCACGTCTGGTTTTTGTAGATTAAAACGCATCAACAAGCTTAACGGCCAGCTTTGAAACTTCTTTGCTGTTGTAATTCCCCTGATGGTCGGCTGGATTTCTATTTTCTTAAGCATATAGGTAACATGATCACTCTTGTGTCGCTTCTATGATGATGATAATGACACTGGCATTTTTTCCCCCAACCAGACGTTTTAATGCGGTTATGTGTGTATTCATAAAAACCTGTGTTTAAGTTTCATTCAGGTCAAACATTCAGGAAGTATGGACTATTTTTTTTTCTGGGAATGTGATAGTCCAGCAACGGAGAGGGAGGAATTGTTTGCTATCAAGCCCATGCTTTGGCTATCTCATCCTGTTAAATTTCTTTTCTTTTTTTTTTTTTTTTTGCTTTAGTTATGGGGATTACACTTTTGGACTAGCTTTAAAGAGTACAGTGGGAAGAGGAGAGGGAGAGGCAGCTGGGCTTTAGGACAGGATAAATCAGGGGTGGGAGTGTTGTAGAGAGGGAGGCAGCACCAGATAAAAGATGAGAAAATAAAAGACCCTTGCTCAGAAAACATTTCCTCCTCTGTTTCCTTGTCCGTGTTCCTATCCAGTTTGAAAAACTGAAATGTCTTTTTTTTTCTTCAGGTTTAGATTAGTATGAGAGAAGAAATGGTGTGGAAACACAGCTCCAGACTTAGTTCCCTGTTCCATTATCTAAAAGTTGTATTTTGTCTGATTCCTTTTTCCCATCCTTACTGGTTTCCTTTTTTCCGTACTCTCACTTACATCCATTTTTATTCCTTGACACTTTCTGACTTTTATTTCTTTAGTTTTTCCATCCTCCTATTCCTCCTACCCTTTTTGTCTTTCCCTGTTTCTGGCCGTTTTTTGTTGCTCTATGTTCTTTTTTTCCATTCTTTCTTCACTTGTTCTATTCTTTTCTCCTTCCTCCTATCTTACCCTTCCTTATTCCTGTCTTTATTTATGACCTTTTTCATCCTCATTTTCTTTGTTTCCAATTTTTTTTTTTACATTTTGCAGACCTGATCTTTTATTCCTTTTGTCATGCCTTCCTACATTTCTCTTTATTTCCTTACAACTTCCTTCTCCAACATATTCTCTTCCTTTCATTTTTGTTTTCTTTACTTTTTCCCCTTCTGTTCTTTGCATGTTTTCTTTCTTCTACAGCCTCTCTTTTGTTGTCATGCTTCTTTTATTTCCTTACTCATTCCAATATCTGACCTGTTTAACCTTATGTGTGTATTTACTCACCTTCTTTGTTTTTGCAGTTCTTTTGTATCTCACTAATCCCCATTTTTATCTTTATTCCTTCTCTTTCTGCCTTTCTTCTTTATACATGTCTTCCTTCATTCTCTCTCTTATGTCTTTGTTTTGTCTCCGGCTACCATAATTCAATTTTAATCTCAACAATAAAGAATAAATTTATTGGCAACATTTATGTTGATAATTTTAAATAGGCTAAAACTGGATTGATAACTTTGTTTATTTGGGTCATAAAAATAAACATATGAACCCCTTTTTACTTTATATGGCAGAAGGTCAGGATAAATATTCAATAACATGGGGAAGAGCTCCCTGTCACTGGTCTGTTGTGTAGGAGACTCTCTTCTCCACTGACAATTAAAGCCCCCTGAGTCATTAATGTTCAAGTACCCTGGAAGCCCCTTAGCATTGTTCCTTCTGAATGAGAAGAAATCCAATGCAAGCTTGAGGTTTTGTCACAGTCGGGTCATGACTTTCACAGGAGGGATTGGAGGAGGATTGACTTTCTCTTGCATCTTTTTTATGTCATGTGTATATATATATATATATATATAAATATATATATATATATATGAGAGA
>CAEGAF010115228.1:0-11979 GCA_903067075.1 Micropoecilia bifurca
ACTTTAGTTTCTTAGTTTATTCTTGCATTTTGTTCTTCATTCATTTCCATTTAGTTTCCTTTGATTAGTATTATCCTCTCTTGGTTTATTGCTATGTCCACTTTAGTTTCTTTCTTGTTGGTAGATTTATTTGATCGTTTATTGACCATCAATAATCTTCACTCATCACCTGCCGCGCAGCCTAATCGTCATGTGTTTCAGATCATGTGTTGATTTTTCAATGTTCAGCGTCGGATTCTCTGTTTTTATGCCATAATTCACAGTTCGTTGCTCCGTTTTATATCCTGCTTCTCCTGTTTCAGAGTTGCACGTTGGATTTTTTAATTAATTTTTTTACCCCTGTGGTGCGCAGCGGTCGGGAAGCGTATCGATGGGGAAAAGGCAGACTGACATAAACCTTTTAAAACAACGGAAACAATTTCGGTATTCTGATTATTGGAATTTAAAAGTGCTGTGGTACCGTTGTTCTATCACCCCCATTTCATACCAGACCACTTACAGCTCCGGTGTTAACACTATAAAATGAACGCTCTCTATCATGGTATCACCCATGAAGGAATTACTTTAATTAAATGGGTTAATTTTTCAGAGGGATACACTGTGAGGGTATCGTGATTTCAGTAACTATATGTTTATAATTGCAATTTTCTGTTGTCCTTCCATGGAAGCGGGCAGCTTTCAAACGGAAAAAAATATGTTTTAATATACGTTGCTGCTTTGACATGATCACAGAACGTCACTTCTGGAATGGATGCGGTGAGGTACCAGTAGCAGGAGAGGAGCTGCGCCAAAAGCTAACAGAAGCTAACAAACACTGAATAGAAGGAAAGCTGCCATCGATACAGTTGCAGCCAAGCATGTTTTAATGTTACACAATACAGTTTTAGCAAGGTGCTCAAAGTTTAAACAGGTATTGTTGTGCATATAAGGTATAAAGTTTACCTTCGACCAAACGCCCCCCCAAAGGAATCCCAGCGCCCCCTGCTGTCCTCTGAACGCCCCCTTTGGTGCGGTACCGCCCACGTTGAGAACCGCTATTCTAAACAATAGTACAATATTCCTCTGTTTCAGTGAGACGACTAACGTGTAAAAGTTTAAATATAGATCTTTAAAAGAAGAATAAAATCTGTTTGACTCCGACCTCACCACTTCATTTACCAAGTGGGAATGAAGGTGATGTTGACATTCCCAGTCAGAATTCCAACTTCAGTAGCATTCTCATTGTACTTCCTACTTGGGACTAGTTCAGCAGAGCTAAACAAAATTTTTAGTGCAAACAAAACTATCCATCCATTATGTTCCACTCATCCGAGGTCAGGTTGCGGGGGCAGCAGCCTAAGCAGGGAGGCCCACTCTCCCATCTCCACGGCCACTTGGCCTGCTTTTCTGGGAGAATCCCAAGGCAAGAGAACCTCATGCTACTTTCACACAGCTGGCAAAAGCAACCTAAACCCAATATTTTTATTTATTTTTGTCCAAATGGGACTCATCCGACTATATTAATGGAGTTTGAATGGCCCAATTCCAATCTTTTCACCTCCCCTCCCTAAAATCCAATTTGTGTCATTTCTGTAAGTGGTACAGAAATGACACAAGTGTCAAAGTTTTCAAAGTCTCTGGTTGGTTAAGTCATATTTTATCCAGCTTTTTCACTCATTGACGTGAGATGCGCATCATAATTTTACACCAGAAGAAGCCAGATGTGGTAAATAGCTGAAACTCTGCTCAGCGGTGACAATCATGTCTGCTCCCATTGATCAACAACTTTCTGATCCGCCCATAGGCAGCGGTATCCATTATTACTGTTGGTGTGCTGCTGTGTGACGTCTACGTCCTTCTGCGCATGGGGGTTTCATAAATCATTCACACAGAAATCTCATTGCGATTGCATGTAGTATGAATGACCATTTAAAAAAAAGAATCAGATTTCAGCCAAAAATTAGAATTGAGCATTAAACATGTTTTGTGAATGTAGTCATTCAGGGAAAACATATGTTTTTCCAGTCTTGCTGTTGCTTCCTCATTTTTGGTGACAAATACACCAAAGAATGAGGATCAGGCCTCAACTGGTGTTAAAAACAATCATATTTAAATAACAGCTGAGGTAAGCAGCTAAGTATTGCACAGGGTGCGCCACGGTAAGATCCAGGCTAAAAGGCACAGCTGGTACCAACTACAGTGTCCAGCTGTTGTAAAATAAGATAACATTTTTTATGCCTATAAACCTTTATAGACTGTCAATAATTAATCGGTTCCCTGCCAAATATTATCCAAGATGATAACATTTCCCACTATAAGCAAAGAGAAGTGCACTTCTATGAAAGGTCTATAAAGCTAGTGCAAAACTCTTAACAAATTATTTTCTACTACTTCTGTACATTATCAGCTTTTAAAATGGCTGAATATAAAAATCTTTAGAGTGATGACTTTCGCTATAAAGACAGACGGGACCTTTTCACATGGTTATGTGTTGTGGATGAGGCCCTTCTCCAGGCCTCCTTCCTGTTCCTTTAGTGATCTTAAAGTGGGGAAGAGTAAAAGCCACAGTTCACAACAAGCTACAGTGTGTTTCCACATTGTTGTGTAGACAGAGAAACTGGATGCACAAGATTAAGAGCTAATAATGCTAATAACTGCTTTATCATTTGACTTACCAGGACAACACACAAGTTTCTCTCATGTTTCCCAGTGACGGAAGCATTCTCATGCTTTGACATAATCAAAGAACAGATCAGAAAAGTAATTCAAGAAACCTTTGTTATATTTGAGAGTCCTGAAAATCATCTCCACACAACACTGAGAGTGAGCCAGTTCAAGCATATTGGTGCATCTCAAAATATTCAAATATTGCATAAAATTTCATCATATCTTGCCAGTGTTCTCAGAAAGTGAAACAGTCATTTTAAAGATATTCATTACACACAGAGTAAAAACATTTTAAGCTTCTATTTATTTAATTTTAATGATTATAGTTGCAATAAAAACCCAAAGTTAAATGTCAGAAAATTTAGACCAAACAAAATGGATGTTTTAATGACAATTCCATGCTCTCACTCCTCTGAATTCCATTCTTTTTAATGTCCAGTTTTGCTTTCTCCCAGACTTTCTCCAGGGAAATATAGTCTGGTCAGTTAAATGCCATTACACACGCCATGACTGAGGTAGAGATGAGATTGCAAATCACCTCAAGCCCACAATATCTAAGAGGAACTCTAAAGGTCAAAACATCAGGGTGTGTGGATGTTTTTTGTTTGTTTTTCTCTCTCAAAAATGCTCAAAACATTAAATTTCCATGACTGATAGCCCTCACCTGCAATGGGCAGTGTTTATGCGGTTAGAACAAAAAGTCAGATTTTTATATAAATGTTGCTTAATACTTTGCAGATATTTGCACCAAATCTGTTATTTTGACTGCTACAAAAAGTAGTGAAAACCTGGAGGGTTTGGTAAAGAGTAATGTTGGACTGTATGTAAATGAATGATGGATGAATGGTAATGCTAAGAGTCGACAGATAAATGAAGGTAGATATTTTATCATGACAATCAATCTAAACAAACTGGCATTTTCATAAGAAGCAGCAAAGCAGTGCTTGAAAGGCCTTATTAAGCTCCTGGATTTGAATGCAATTGAAGATCCATGGAAAAATCCTGAAGACTTGAGCGTTTAGTAGAATCCTTCACAACCTCCAAGATGTGAATAATAGTTTCTTCATACAGGAAACATCTTAAATTTATCTTACCTTTTTGCCAGCATGTTCAATTCTTTTCTCGTCAGCCACCTGATCTGGAAGAGAAACATTGTGTTCAATAGTTGATCTGCCATCTTTGTGTTCTTTATGTTCCTGTCTGAAGTTATAATTTACACCTGGAAGCTCAACTCTCCAAACAGCCTCGGGACAATAATAGATCGACAATAATAGAATGAATAAAGCAGACACTGAATTTTTTTGATGGTCATTAGCATAATTCTTTTCTGCATAAATCAGCATAAGCATTTCATTTATAAACATAACTGAATACTTATACTGTCTGTGTGGTGCAGGTATTTTACAACACCCGGATGGAACTGTCTTGAAGCAAGTTCAACCTCCACCCAGAGGACCACGAGAAATGCAGTTTTATAGCATGGTAAATCAAATTCTCACACTTTTTTTTTTTTACCAGACAAATATTTTAGTTAGTTTTTTGGGGGGAGGGAAAGTTTGGAAAAAAGAGACAGATTTTTGACTGGATTTTTGGAGTTCTCAGCCAAGTGCTTCAGTAGAGGCAATTTGGACTTTTTCCCTGTTTCTTGGAGACTTTTCACCTCTAACTCAAAAGAAGCCTTTAGTTCTAAACATGGTTGGAAGTAAGGTTTTTATAGATTTAGTCAGAAGCGTCACAGTAAGAGAACGACTGGGTGACGGAGATCCTCACCTAATCTCAGCGTCCGAGTCCAGCCAGCTGCTCCTATCTGGAATCTTCTCCTATTCATTGTGATCCATATCTTAGGATCCTAGGAATCTGGTTTCAGCTCCTGTTCCTAAGGGCTCATTCACACCAACCTTGGTGAAACCGCTTTTGTCGAACTCCAGTCCGTTTGACCAGAAATTCCAGTTGGTTTAGTGAGGTGTGAAGAACCTATAAAGTGAACTCTGGTCTGCCGACAAACCTAGGAGTTGGTTCCATTGAAGTGAACTCTGGTGCGGTTAATTTGCATAAGTGAATGCCAAGCGGACCAGAGACGGTTCCAAAATCAGGGTAAATACAACCAAAACAAATGGGAGAAATGGCTCATGGTCTTTTACTAAATTTAAAAGAGAAATTGTCTTGCCGCTAAAATCTGACGTCACTCCGTTGTTCACATTTTGCGAAGGAAGTTTGCTGAGCATCTTCTTCAGAGGCTTCTGTGTTCTTTCTTTCAATGGTTCTTGGTGCAGCGCCCCCACAGGCAAGGTGGGGAACAGGTTTTTCAAATGGTTTGGATTGTCTAACACAGTGTAGTGTGAAAGAGAATTGCAGCAGCTGGAAATGGAACAAATGTTGTAGGTTTGGTCCCCACTAGAACCGAGTCTATCAGACCGTCTGGTGTGAATACACACCAAGTTACTTGAATATTTATTGGAGACCAAAAAAATGTCTTGACATTAAAACTGCTGATAGTTCTGTTCTTAATCTGTAACAATGGGATGTTTGTCTGTAAACCAAACATTTCCATATGAGTCAAAGCTGTTTCTGCTTCGGGTCTGACATTACAGCATGAGTTTTATAGTGTGTGTGTCTGTGTGTATCTGTATGTGCATCATAGGTGTTTGCAGAGGACTGCTCCGATCCTTGTCTGCTGGACCTCCAGAAACACCTTCCCAAATATTATGGCACCTGGTCCTCTCCTGACAGCCCAAACGGTGAGAAATAAACTATGGTCTCATCTCCTTTTCACAACTTCGCAATTCATGCTAAAAGGCCTAAATGACTAAAGGAAACTCATTTCTATATGATGACTCTTTGTGATGTCATTGACGCAGAGCTCTACCTGAAGCTGGAGGATGTGACGAGTCGCTTCAACAAGCCGTGCATCATGGATGTGAAGCTGGGCCGCAGAAGCTACGATCCGCTTGCTTCACAGGAGAAACGGGAGCAGCAGATCAGAAAATACCCTCTGATGGAAGAGATCGGATTCCTGATCCTGGGCATGAGGGTCAGCTCTTTATGTTGGCTTAATAACTGACTGAGTATAAATATTATTATTTATGACTGAGTAGCCTCTTCAGACCTAAAGCAGGAAAAAATCTATACTTTATTTTTTCTTTATTCTGTTTGGTCCAGCTGCAGTAAGTAACTTTTATAATCAATATTTTTTTTTTTCCATTTTTGTTAAAATATGTCTTCATGTCAGAAACTCTGTCAGAAATAATCAAGATGTTTCTCTGCTATTAGGTCATTGACCAGCACATACACTAGCATGGCTTACAGCGCTAAGATCCTCCTCCTGTCTTTGATTGGTTGTTTCTGACAGTGGTGTATTTCTGCAGATGAACCATAGAAACTCAGGGAGAAGTCAGAGGAGCTTGATTTTTTTGTCTTATGTTCCACTATCACAATGTGACATAAAAAAAAAACACTGTTTATAAAGTTATATATTGCAACTTTATGATTAAATTCTAGTTGTACTTTTATAAGGTGGTGTTGAAGTAAAGCCTGCCAGGCTGATGATACACTGAGTTAGTAGAAAGAAGGCCACCATGTTGATGAATCCTTGCTGTTTTTCAGGTCTATGATGTTCGCAGCGAAACATTCAACTCCTACAACCAGCACTATGGAAGGGCCCTGGCTCAGGACACGGTTAAAGACGGTGCATTTGTCCATCTTATCTTATTCTCACACTCTATATTTGCCTAACTATTTTCATGAATAGCAATTCAAACATGCAACAATTTTAGTTTTGACAATTGAGATAAAGACAGCCCATAAGCTGTGCCTGTGTGTCCGGTGTTCCCCTTCAGGCTTATCTGCGTTCTTCGAGAACGGTGTGTGTTTGAGGAGGGACGCCATCCGGGCCAGCATCTGCAGGGTGCAGCACATTCTCAACTGGTTTCACTCCCAGCACCAGCTGGCCTTCTACGCCAGTTCCCTTCTTTTTGTCTACGAGGGTCTTCCCTCCTCTTTCACCTCATCCTCCTTGTCATCTCTCCTCAACGGCCCATCAGTCGGCGACGCCGTGGTGCTGGTTGGTGATGGTAGTCAGAGCCAGGAAGAGGAAGCGGTTCAGCAGGAAGCTGGACAGGAAAACAAGCTTGCCGAGTACAACAACAACACTGAGGTGGGCGTTTTGTGGGACAGCAGCATCTCCACAGTTCACACCAATCACAGGAAGGACGGGGACAAGCCCTGTGTCCGGGGTCACCTCCACCTCACCAGGGTGGACGATGTAGTTGCCGCGGTAACGAAAGCCTCCGATCACTCTCCTGTGCTGTACGAAGAAGACAACACGTGTCAGAGGAAGGCCGACCCTAAGCTGTCACCAAACGGGAACAGAAACCAGGATGGAGACAGAGGCAGGACAGAGGAGGACGAGGACGGGCTGGAGGGGCAGAGGGGGACAGACGGACAGGGCGGGACAGGAGACGCAGCCGTGGAGGTCAGAATGATCGACTTCGCTCATGTTTTCCCAAGCGATAGCCTGGACCACGGCTACATCTACGGCCTGAAACACCTGCTGACGGTGCTGGAGCAGATCCTGTGTGACGCCGCTCAGAGCGCGCTCAGTCCGCCTACCTCCTGAAGTCCACACACCACTGTGTCTTCTGCTCAGCTAATACAAAACTGGAGCGGACTGAAGTCTGACGGATGAGTCACTGTTGATTCTTCTTATCCTGATGGCTTTAGCTGCATTTCTGTTTGTGACTGCGTCAAGTATTTTATCACAGGTTTTATTGTCATGAACATGCATTAGAGCCTCAGCTGTTGGTTGTTTTGGAAAAGTTCTGAATAAATAATATTTTAAGTTATAAAAACAAAATGCAGCCTATATTTCCCACAACTTGTGGGTCGTTTTTCTGGAATTTTAATTCCACAAAATGTAAAACCTGGAAGTTCCAGGAGTTCATCCCGCATCTATCCTACATGTTTCTATGTCGTACCCTGGTTCCAGCTGATTAAGGTCCAGCCCCCCAAGCCCTCCTCCACCCAACACCCTGTAAGTTGTGGGATGCCCAGGCTGCATTATGACCTGCTACCTTCATACCTTCATCCCCTGATCACTGGAAAGTCTTTTATTATTAGCATGCTTCAAATGAGCAACATGTTCCTGTTTTTTCATCTCTTTATAAGATACAGGATATGTGTTCTATAATATCACTTTACATTATGCAACTGCATAAGTGCTATTTTGACTAAATATAATGAATTAGTGATGTTTTCTGATTGTCTGTCTCTGTGTCAGGCACATAATCAGCTCCTAATGCAACTCCCAGTCTGATCACCTGACTCATCATTCATTCATTCCAGAGGAATTCAAAACAAATCTCTATCAGGAATGGAGTTATGCTGCTACTGATCTGATCCACTTCTTTAGGAATAAAAACAGATTTGTCTGTCTTTTATCAGATCTGTTTGAGTATAAATCGCTAACAGTTGAGATCTGGACTGACTTTATATCTGTTTACAGGAGAAAGGACTGAAAAAAGTTAAATCAGGGGTTTGATCAGCTGTCTATGAATAAACTGCAACTCGTTTCTAAAAACTTTAAAGGAGTCAGTGGTGGAAAAGACTCAAAAATGATGATTATGTTGTAATCAGATGTTAATTTAGTGCTTTTATTTAAACCACTGACAACTAACTCAGGTATCCTCCCTATGTCTTTTGTGTGTGTGTGTGTGTGTGTGTGTGCGCGCGCGTCTGTGTGTAAATCAATGCTATATGCTATATAATTGTTGGTCTTTCTACTTGATGTTGGTTGATTTTTATTTTTGTAATCTCGTGGCTAACCGGATCTCATTGCTGTTGACCTTGACCCTGTTTTAAACTTTTATATTTGATTTTAATTTTTACCTCTTGACAGGAAGCTTGATGTATTTACTTTTTACTGTTCTGTGATCAGCAGCCAGATATTCCTGTTGGAATCATCTCTCCTCCTCGCTGGTCTAATGTTTCTCTCCACCTCCAAACAATGTGAGGAACAGGAAGTTCTGACGTTCCACCGCTTGTTTCTGTTTTAGAGTTGCAATATTCTTTCAAAAAGCCTTTAAATTAAACTCACCAATTGATTTCCACTGAGGTTTGTCTTGAAACAAACGCAGCCATCAGCTGGAGATTATTCCACTCTGAAATTAATGGTTATTCCCAAAAGTTGGATTTGGAATTCAAATCCTCTTTCTGTTGGTTGTTGTAAAGGAACTTTTTATACTGTCTGCTTCCACATTGATCATTTAGACTTTCGGGCGGTATAAGGATGAAATGGGAGAAGCTGCTTTAACCTGAATGAAGCTGGTGAACAGTCTGAATGTGTTTAGATGAGTTTTCTGCAGTAATGTGCTACTTTTTATGAATGAGATTGCTGACCGCCCTTGGTTTTTAGCTAATCTAACTATTTTACCAAAGTTGGAATGATGGGGTGGCTCATCTCCCACTTTGTATACATGTGACAGTTGTACTACTGTCAGGCCAAGTCTAACAAAAATGGCTGAATGAATTTAAAAACCAAAGTTGTTGCTCTTGTGAACAAATGCATATTTAAAGCCCATCGTATTGTTGAAAGATAAATAATTGTTCACAAGTTTGACTTATTTTTTTTAATGTTTTTTTATTTTGTAATTTCTAAGGTTCTTGAAGTCATTCTTTAGTGTTGGAGGCTTTTAGCTTCTGGACTGCTAAAACAAGATTCTGAAGCATTTCACAATCTTTATTTTCTATAACATTTTCATATCAAACAGCTTTAATCTAAAGTTTAGTTGTATATCAAGAAATAATTCAAGTCTCAAAAATATCATAGCATGAGTTGGTAAAGTAAAAAAAAACTCAGTTGATAGGAGGTGGAGTTCTTGCTGTAAAAACCTCAGTTCAATCTACAGAAAAGAAACCTATTCTCCCATTCCTTTTGGAATAAAATATTTGTATTTACCAGCTCTGCTCCTGACATTTGAATAAACGGATTTGATCCGCTGTAGAACACCAACTGCAGCTTCCTGCAGGTTGTCGCATGTTGCCATTGAGTTCATGTCTATTTCTGTTTGGAGTTTTCATCCATGTTGGAGACGCCACCAGTGTCTGTAATGTAACATGTCCCATGTTTTCTCAGATTATTTATGGCATGTGTTTCTGTGCCATGGCATATTTAATACTGTTGGGTTTTCTGTGCCCTCCTGTCTCATAGATTTGTACAGTCAGATCTTTTGGAGCCATTTCTATGCTCTCTGGAAACGGTGACTTTAGAGAAAGAAAGCAACTGTCAGAAATTCCTGCAGCAGCTGAACTTTGTTTTCAGGTAGTCACAGGTACAATTGATGTTGGTTGGGCCCCAAATAACAGTGAATGGATGTTGAAATAATAAAAAAATGTCTTTGCATTTTCTTTATTTTGAATAATGTTCAACAGATTTTCCCCTGAGATGAATTAAACCGTATATACAACACAAGGCAACGTTTTAACAGGGTGAAACATTTTGAGAGCCACTGTACGTTTAGTTTTTGTACCACTTTTAAAACACTGGAGATGCTTTTTAATGCTACAGTAAATCTCAGTGCTTCAGTTCTGTACAAAGCCACATCATTTTAACCCGTGACAATGAATTAACGTAATACTATACTCAATAATTGTTTTAATCTTAAAGAAAAATACTGAGATGTTATGTTTTCCCTAATATGGCTATTTTTAATAAACCTTGTCTTTTGTAAAAAATTTAAAAAATCTGTGCAAAATGTCTCTTTTCTTTTAGGATGTTTTCCAGGAATTGCTCAAGTTATATTTTTATTTTTCCTTGATGTGCCAAGAAGTTTTAGAGCTGCTCTCTCCTGTCTTCATTCTCTAGATGTTGTGCTGATAACATGATGCTGTGTGAGCAAGCAACTTTCCTCATAACCCAGTCAAGTCTGTTTTTTTTTTTTATCACTGCTGTGTTAGAAAATGTGTTTGAAACCAAATCTTTATCTGACAAACAGTTTTAACCCTGGTCTTAAGAGGAGGGATCATTTGGACCCCACAGGGCCGCACCTCTTTGTTTCTTTGTGTGACTTTGGGAACTGATGGCTTGACGAGACACCTAGGCCTGTCAAGATAACAAATTTTGATGTATGATCAATTGTTCCAGAAGTTATTGCGATTAAAAAAAATGTTTTGAGACCATATAATAATGCAAGAACACATTGTCAAAGATCTCTAAAGTTTAAATCCTAATGAACATTTAACTCTGGAACTGGAGGACATTTTAAATATCCAAAATAAACAAAACGGAAAATGAAATGAATTTTGAAGTCTTTGTAAACAAAACTGTCCTTTGAAAATAAGAGCTAGTTGAGACCAGCGCACCAAACTGAACACTTTATCATCCAGTTTTTATTGGAGAGGGAAAAAAGAAATTATAAATCATGCCAATGGAAATTGAGTTTATCATGTGATTAATTGATTTATTGATTATTGTGACAGGCCTCCTACTCTTCATCCAAGTTGTCTCAAGGCTAATACAGTAGTCCTGGGTTCCAATTTGCAGTATGTGGAAGAATAATGAATTATGATTTGTGAAACAATGTGACCAGAAAAATGGTAAATGTAAAATAAAGGAGTCTATCTTCAAAATATTTTATTATGCAATGTAATCATAGAAAATATTTTAACTTGAATGGAAAGTCATCCAAAATATTTAATAAAACTTATTTCTAAATAATAAACAGAACAAAGACCCCCCCCAAAGTAGAAAATAAAAACTGAATTAGATTTATTTCCATCTAAAAAGGAATTGAAGGCAGCATGTCTGGCTGAAAATTCAAAATATCATTGACTGATCACAGCTTCAACACTAATGTGGCACAACAACATGGGAGCAGCAGAGAAACCTACTCTACTACAGCAGACAGAACATGGATCTTCAATATTAAATAGGCTACATCTGAAGTGTTTCTGTGACTGAAAAACTTTTGCACAGTTTTCTTGTGTTCTTTTATACTCCAACTCTGTTGAGCATGATGGGCTCATGGTCGAGGCTCTGCTACCGAGTGAAGAGGTGAGGGGTAAACCAGCTAACTGGGGCTGACAGGGAGAGTTGGTCATGGCTAACATGTGGAGAGGATGCAACCTGTCGCGCACAAATTTTGTAAAACATTTTTTTCTCTTGCAGTTAAAGTGAAACCATTCAGTTAATCTGCACTAGGCTGTAGTGTTTTCAATTTAAACGTTCTGTAAATATGTGCACAGTGGCGCAGTTGGTAGAGCAGTTGCCTTGCAACAAGAAGGTTCTGGGTTCGATTCCCGGCCCCGGCCTTTCTGCATGGAGTTTGCATGTTCTCCCTG
>CAEGAF010115231.1:0-12166 GCA_903067075.1 Micropoecilia bifurca
CAATATACCGGGACTGGTGGCAACATAACTATGGCGTCTATTCTATGCGCCTTATAATGCGGTGCGCCTTATATATGAAAAACGTTTTAAAATAGGCCATTCATTGAAGGTGCGCCTTATAATCCGGTGCGCCTTATAGTGCGGAAAATACGGTACTGCTGTATAGTTGCATAGTTTTTCTTTATTTTTAAATACAGAAAAATACGGTTTTCAGATTACAATTTCATTTATTAGGGGGGAAAAACTACCTAAACCAATCAAGTTACTCAGTGAATGCAATAACTAGTTCTGTCAACATCGGCCATTTTTTCTGGGTTTCTTTGTGACATTCTTAATGAGTTGTAGACACACTTGGGGTCATTTTGGTAGGCCAATTTCTAACAAATTACATTTCAAGGCTTTCAAAACCTTGAAGCTGTTTTTTTTAAGCCTTTCCACTCAAATAGCTTTAAGGTTTTGTTAGACTGACTACGACAGTGTCAGGGCCACTGCAGATAAAAAAAAGAAGAGGTGTACATTTCTGCAAAAAAAAGCAGATTTTTTTTAATTAATCTCAGAAACTTTCTAGAAAAACCTTGGAAATTTCTGAGTTTGAAAAGTCGAACATTTCTAAAATTTTTAACGTGGAATTCCTCATCCCCCAAATGTTTTAGATTAACCTAATTCAAGAAAAAAAAAATTGTAGCAAATTTTTGACTTGTACACCTCAGAAACTTCCTTGTTTTTTTCTGGAAAAAATATGAGATTAGAAACCTCTGAGTTTCTTGGTGAAAATGTACTCCTGTTTCTTTCTTTCTACAACAGCCCTAATATGGCGCCATATACTGTATCCATTAAGTGATTTTAAAGGTTTGGTAATAGATTAGAAATTATTTATTCACATAGGGTTAGGTTGGTTTATTTATCTTAATATTTGTTGTTTGATCTGAAACCTTCAAGTGTGACAAAAAGACAACAACTGAGGAAATTTGTGAAGGGATAAATACTTTTTCACATCAGTGTACATAGAGCAATTTAAGAGATGATTAAATGCCAATTATTTTGAAAGCAAGGAGCCCCCTGAAGAGAAATAATTTGTTTAGTATCTTGCTAAGAGACATCTGAGTGCTGGTGCCTAAATTGTTTAGCTGAAATAGTGTAGCCTCTTCCTGCACGTTACCAAAAAATAAAAAACAGAGGTGTTGTGGTGGCTCATGTATTGTGGCCCTAATTCTCATTCCAGTGGTCACAGGTTCAATTCCCAGCTTGCCAACATTTGCCACATGTCTTCCCACTCTCTCATTATTCTCCTTCCTATCAAACTACTTTCAAATAAAGGCCACTAGAGCCAACAAAACCTTTAAAAGTAAAAATCAAATGACTCAAAATCACTAGCCTTTGATTTGAACTGCTTTCATCTACTATGTTGGGCAAAACCGAAACATAATATGTTCAGTTTTGCCTACAAAATCCAAACACATCTTTATGAAGAAGATGTGCAAAATAACAGTGGGAAACATCTATTTAACTTGAATTCTATTCCAGCACTGAATAAACGAATCAGTTTCCAAAGAGACAGTCAGATTGCTATAAGATGTCAGATTTGAAATAGCTGTGTGGCAGTCATGTGCGTTCGCACATGTGTGTATGTGATCAAGTTTTTAATTCACTGTGGGGTGACAGAATGGGGGCAGATGGTTGATTGTTTGGGTTGCTCTGGTACACAAGCACACGCAGGTAGAGAGCCACACACTGGAACATGACTGAATCTGAAAACCTCTTAGATCCACAAAGAAAAACTGAAGTGGTTCTGTTACTGAATAGACTGAGACAGATGATTATGATGCTGTGCTTCCATTTCTTTCCTCCTTTTTTGGCATTCATGAGGTTTTCTAATACCTTGATCACAAAGACAAAGACGACAAAACATGTTCCTATGCCCATACATCAACTACTGCTATGTAGTGTAATTCTGCACTGTATCTGAACAACATATTTTTGAATTTATTGCTTGTTACTTTTTGGTAGTTATGTGTTGTTCAGTGTTGTTGCCGTAATTGTTGAATTTAACTGTGCAGAATTAGTTTCTGTTAAAGCAAATTAAGTCCACATTTTTCCTTCCGTTTGTTACATTTTCCTTTTATTTTGTTCCTACATCACAAATAGCACTAACATGTTAATACACACCACAATTGTGGAGAAAAGAACAAGTGGGTTTTTGAATATTTTCAAATTGTATGTTTTATGAAATATGCATTTTTTGAGTAAAACATTATGGCTATTATTTAAGTAATACAGATGATTCAACTTTTTTGTGGATGTCATGTATAAAAATAGTTAAAACTATTTTACTTGTGTTTAGAAAAATGTTTGTTTTCAAAAGTGGATCATTTGAACATCTCTTTGAAGGAAACAAATCTTGAAGACTCAGTTCCATTCAAAGAGCCATAAGTTTCTAATACTGTGATGAAAATCCTGTCATCTGGACCCCATACAGCCTGTAGACTGAATTCATTCTTCGGCAGAAAACACACGTTTCCTTTCATAAGGCTGATTTTTATAAAGTGCATATTACGTAACGTGAATGTAAACAGTGAGGCTTATGCCATCATGAAGATGTTTACTCCACTGTAGAACCTGCTCATCTTTAAAATATGAGCCTAATTCAAAGAGCTGTGCGGCTTTACACCCACACAGTCACCTTGCACCTGTATAAACTCCCACCCTCACCATGCAGCTGCTCAGAACCAAAAACTCTTTTTTCTTTTCAGGGGTTTTTTTTTCTTTCAAGCTAATATGCCTTTCCACACATCAGGTAGAGTCTGTGTTTTACTCTTTAAGGCAGCGCGCAAAGCCAGATGTTATAAAAGAAAATGTGGAACAAATATAATATTGTGTGTTTAACCAAAGTTACAGAATTTTAACAGCTGCTAGTTTAACTTATTTGTCTTTAGTTACTCAAACATGAATTGAGAATATATTGAGCAGAAGCTCTGCTTTAAAAAAGAATTTGGTTGTATGGGAAACAGGAATACTTTTTTTTCTCTAATGCTTTTTCAAAAGCACTGCTGCGTTGGATCCGAAGGTCATAGGTTCAAATCTTGACCTGAGGTTTTTGTTAGTTTTTTTTTTCTTTTCATGGAGTTTGGATTGTCTCTCTGAGCATGGATGAGTACTCTAATTTTTTTCCACATTCTTAAAAATATTTTTTACAAAAAAATCACATGACATAACAGATTTTTCTGAAGATAAAAGGTGAGGAACTTAGATAGATAAAGATATAAAGTAATTTACCATAGTACTGGTAGCATGGTACTGCAAACTCAAGCAAAAGCTACCAGAATAATACATGATATGATGCACATTATTCTTTTCCATCCATCCGTCTGAATTTTTTGTGTTAAAGCTTCTAACCTGGCCACTTTTTAACCTGGCTCTTATAAAAACACTGCATGACAACATCTGGAAACGTAATTCAAGCTGCATCCTGAGGATCTAACAGAGTTTATCCTTATTGTTGTCTGCACATCGGTTCAACCCGCAGAGTCAGAGAGCAGCTGTTGGGGTCAGCAGAGCAGCCTGTGGCGCACTGAGGGAGAGCAGCCTGGAGCAGCAGGTGGGTGAGCTGAATTAACTGTTACATACTGTTAAATAAGTAGTAGTACATATGTGCACTACTAGAGCCCTGGAATTGTACAAGGGTGTTACAGTAACAGGATCTGGTATTGTTGTTTGTTTATTTTAACAAAGCTGTAATATACATTCTAAAGGGAAAGTCTAAGTAGCAAATTTTGTGGGGAATGTCTGATTAAAAATAGTAACTCTGGAAAAAAATGACCAAGAGTAAGAAAACAAAGTCATTAATTTGTGGTTATTTGAATAACGAGGAAACATTGGCCTCCATTGGTTCATATATCAAGACAGTATACGTTGTTCCACTTGGCTCCCTGTGTAATTAAGGAGTTTAATTTCATTTTCTAACACTTTCATTTTTTAATGCAAATACATTTTTGTATTCTATATAAAAAAAGGTTTTATGAGAGTTTTTGTGTTGTGCTCGTAGATGCCGGTGATGTGCTGCAGAGATGAAAATTTGATCTGCTTTGCTGATAAAGCTCAGCTTCGTTTTTTGGCAGCCGAACTGTGAAGAATTTAATATAACTTAGACACTTAATCTGCTGCATAAACATGTCAGCAGTTGTTTTATGGAAGTTGGCTGACATGGAGCTCATTGCCCATAACATTATGTAAAGCAACTTGAGGGTATATTTTGAAAATGCCCATAAACCATCCTGTCCAGAGAGCTCGAAAAACTCCAAGAAAAACTGAGATTTTCCTTCCATCTAATCAAAACTGTCTTTTATTTGGTAAACCTCATCCTTCCTTCAATGACTCAGCAAATGCATATTCTATTAAAAAATATGCTGTGAAAGTTCTTAATCCTAATTTTAACTGTTATTTACAGTAATTGGAGATGGCATTAATGCAAAACACTGTCATAACTACCACAGAACAGGGCAGGTGTGGGAGTCAATTTATGTTTTTAATTATCAGTTGACTGTAAGAATGTTTTCCAAATTAACTCATTTGCACCTACAGTGATTGTAAAGTTATATTTATCTGTTTTAGCTAATCAAATGTGAATATTCTCTCATTTTTTAGAAGCTCATAGTTGGCAGCTTTGTCCTTCTGAATTAATTAGTGACTAATTATGTAAATGAAGTGTCCTGTAGTGTGTGTTGACACTACAAAACATGAAACGTTTAATGTTGCAGACAGCAGCATTCTTCAGTTCCTTTGACTAGGTCTTAGGCGGTGGCAGTTCCTGCAGAACTCCTGGGGCGTTTATTAGGTTTTTCTCTCTGTTCCAAATCCGAGGTTGACCAAATGCCAAGAAAGCATTGGAAATGTTCCCCTCTGTGTGTGTGAGTGCTTTTTTTTTTTTTACCCCAAAATAGAATGAAGGTGGAATAAATCTTAAGTAAATTTTTAATGCAAAATAATCAAGTCGAAATCTGATGAGAGTAAATATGTCATATTTTGAACTGGTGACACAGACAGAAAGATGGATGAGAGACTGATGGACGAATGGAAGGACCAACAAATGGCCTTTTAGTTAAAACATGTTTGTTCTTTACTCAGAGAAGTGACTCAGTGGGTAGACAATGCAACAATTTCACTAAAGGGAATATTGCAATACTTCAAAATACCATTACTCATAGTGTAGTAAAACTACCACTACTCCTACATCCATTCCAAAAAGTTGCCAAATTGCAATAAATTGATAAAATCAACAGCAATTACAAAAGCTAAGAGAATAAAATAAATTTGTAAAAACCTTGTTTATGAATTCGGTGTTTATAGAATTTTATGATACTACTTAACTAAAATAAACTAGAATAAAACTAAGCCCCAACATTGTAATGAAGCACTGCAGAGAAAGCCCTTCAACTAAGCTACAGGACGAGGTACAGATATTCTGAAATAATGCTTCTTTAAAAAAAATAAACCACCCAAAATCACTTGAGTGATTATTGATTTCATGTCTTTGGGTCCTGGAGTCAAAAAGAACTGGAGCACTATGAGGTTGGAAAGCCAGACTTTCCCAATGAAACATTGTATTTTACACCAATTCTAACCATGTATGAAATGTTACCCTTTCCACCAGCAGTCCCCTGTGAACCCAGGAACTCTAGTCCGTGCCATCGTATCCCACAGATATAATGTGTTCAGTAATAAAACAGAGCGCTGGTGAAGGTTAGAGTTAAAACCTAAAACTGAACAGGGAAATTAAGGTGCTTCCCCGATGGCCTGGCTTTCTTTCAGAATTTCATTACCTCAGAAAGGAACGCCCAGAGGTCAAACACATTTCATCAGCTCTGGTTTGCCACAAAGACTGAGAGTGATTAGAATTTCAACCTTATCCTGCCGTGATGTCAGTCTGCTGCAGTGTTACATCACTCCTCCATCCGAGTCCTCGCTTTGTGGGAAATCGTTCAGTACGATGTCATCTTTTATCCCCTGTCACTGTAATTAAGAGCTGCTTTTCTTCTGTTTGGGTTCTTAGTTCTCCTCAAGCAAAACTTGTCAGAACTCCAGAATTTCTTTCTTTTGCTGATTCAATGGTCAGTTTTTAGGCAAATAGGAGGGAATTCACACATAAGGTGTGGTCAAGAGTCTTAAAGAAGAAGCGAGATTTTCTGCCTGGCCCATAGGAACATTTTTAAATTCAGTGGCCCCATAATGAGACTCAAAACGTTTTCACCATTTACATATATTTTTTACTCAAAAAAATATTCAATAGCTTCTTTTAGAAGTCAGAATGCATTTGGTTTGGTATTTATTTATTTGGCATTCATGTCAGTCATTTTCACGAGGCGTAGACTGAATGATATGAAGTCACAACGATCTGATCAGTTGTTGCTGTGGCACTTTCCACATAGCAATAAAAACAACGTACTCAGAACGTACTGCTGGAGCTAGGAAATAAAATCAGGAGCAGTATTTTGTTATAACAAGATACAAAAAAAACATAGCTAAGATGTTGATGATTTTCATCACGAGAGGTGAAGTTAGTTAAAATGAAAAACTGTCTCGTTATAATGAAATGTAAAACACGTTAAAACAAGAAACGTCCTTATTATGAGACAAAGTTTGTTAAAAAGAGAAGCTCGCTTTAATGAAATGTAAAACTCATTGATAAGAGAACGTTTCTCATCACTACACTTACAATTTGTTAAAAAGAGAAACGCTTCAGTTTTAACAAAATGAAAAACGAGAAACTTTCTCATAACTAGGTGTGATCATATTTTGTCGTACTATTGTGATAGAAAATGATTAAAAAGCTGTTTGTCATTTATCTTCTTAGGTAATTGTAAACTTAATGTCACAGCATTCATAGGTCTCAAAAAATATTCCCATTTGAAATAATGTTTTTGTATTTCTTCACGTCATCTTTGTTTGATATAAAAATGAGTCGGATGATCTCATTCACTTCAAGTGCGATAATGAAGCCCAAACAGGAAGAAACACATAAGGGAGCAAATACTTTTATGCCTGTAGACATGAAAAATCCATAAGGCTCAAGAGAAAACTATGAATAATGATTAGAGCGTAATTGTATAATCTCTTCCTTTGTAATATTATGTTTTTTTGAGAGTAGAAAAGCAGAAAGAGAGCGTCTGAACCACTATTACCAGGACTGTACCTCAGCTATTGTGACACAGAGTGGAGTTTATTTCCATATCAAAGGGACACCCAGAAAATCTGAAAACCTGCACAGGCTGAGAATCTCAAAACCAAGCGCCTGAAGATGGGGGAAAAAGCGAGTGGCAGGCAGTGATTAGAGAAAATGGCAAGGTAAAGTGACAAGAAGAAAAATGAACTGTTTTGTATCTCACATCCAAAAGGCGTCTCATCTTCACAAAGGGGTGTTTCCTCTAATGAAAGGCCTGATTGTGGAATGAAGCCCAGGAGGAAATGAACAAGAGGAACTGGTGAAGATGGAGTGAGGAAGTAGAGGAGGAACGTGTGGAACGTAGCGCGGCGTAGTGATCATGTCGCCTCCCTGTGGCCCCGACTCCATAGTGACGGAGAAATGGGTTAATCCCGTCGCTGTGCAAAGCGTCAAGTGGCACCATGTTGAACGGCAATTCAAGTTTTAAACATAAATACTTCAAAAAGATTAGGGAACTCTTGCCAACACCTTTTATTTTTTCTCTTCCTTTTCTTCCTACGCTGATGTGATTGGTTATAACAAACCACACAGGGTGCAAGAGGATCTGTCGCCCTCGTTCATTCAGTCAGTGCCAGATCACACTCTTGTTACAGTCACTCATTTATTTTTAATTTGACAGCAGCTGCTGGCAGTATCGTATGGTTAGAACAAATTTAACAAGGACGATCAGAGCTGTAGACCTCCTGCATTATTACACACAAACTCAGCCGCATTGCGAATGCATTCACCAGGATAAGCCTGGACTCTTAATCTTTTTGAAGCTTTTTTACACGCTGAGGCCATGTGAGGAGCATTGGTTTATTGGACCACCTGACAGTTTGTCTTTTCAGCCTCCTGAATTGTTGACTCGTTGAGACCCTGTAAACCTTTCTTTACAGCTGACTCAGCAGGTTTGACTGGCACTGTGTGGGTCTGTTGGAGAGAGACGACTCTGACCCGCGTTCGGTCTGATCAGGATATGCTGTCATTACCATATGATTTAATTTAATCAGCAGCATAAAAACAAAGAGTCTGATGATCTAATGTCTACGTCATGAGGTTAACAGCTATATGGCATCCCGACTTGGAGGTTAGTTAGTCAGACCATCATCAAGGAACATGGAGGATATTTCTTTGGTGGAGCTGTTGGTCTATGTTGAGTAATATGCAGCAGGTGAAATAAGGACTAAACATATTTTTCTCAGTAAATTGTCACCTTACTAAAATAATGGCCTAAGCCATATTTTGCCAAAAATGATTTTTCTTGTCTATAATATCTTTTAGAAAGAAAGAAGTTGTGATTTTTTTTCCAAAATCACTTTCGACAACTACATATTTGCACAATTTGACATCTTGAAAATAAATTGGTTAATGGTAGCATGTTTTTAATGACTTATTGCGTGAACAAACTTATTCACTTGTGATTTTAATTTCATGTCTTATTTAATGGAAACACAGCAGTTGCAAAATTGTGTTTTTTTTTACATTAGCAGAATATCAACAAGTTTTGCACACATTTGTCATAGAATCACAACTGTAGAAAACCAAGAAGCCAATCTGTCAATATTTAGAAAGCATTACGGCTACTAACCCACTTTCAGCTGGTTTATTATTAACTGATTCTCTATATATGAAAGTATCTCACTATCAAAATATAGCACATCGTGTTTCAGTTGGTAAAAGCAAAGGCACCTTCACATAAAGGTTCGGCAAGAAATATAGCAGTCATACTATGGATGTCTAAAGAACACAATTTCACCATATAGGGAACTTTTATAGTTCCACTTCCCAATATAGTTTTTTTCATGAAGTATTCAACACATTTGAATACTTTCAATAATTACTCGTTACTTCATCAATCTTCATGGCACATGAGTGAATTTATGGATTGTTTCACCAACTGTAATCCAGAGCCACGATTCCACAGATAGTAAAATCATACCATGAAATCCACAAAGTTCAGTTCATTACTATTTTTGCAAGAACAAGACCCTCAAAAATGTCATTACCAAGATGAATTTTAAAGTTTGTTGATGAAGACTCTGAAACTGTTCGCTGCTATTTTGACACACAGACTGACAGGTTAGTGTTTTCAGCTCTGTGCAGCTTTCTGCAATCATTTACCCCCGTCTTGTTTAAAATCTCCTTGAGAAAGATTTGTTAAATTACGTATAGAAATTAGGACTATGCATACCTGTAGTTGCTGAAGGAGTCAACAGGAAATGCTGCACACTAACCTGATCTCTGTGGTTGTAGGGTGTAGAAATCACAAGGAATAATAAAATACCCTAAATAAATCTGTGTTGGCTGCGTTTATTCACTCGTTTAATGTACACACAGTATAAACTCATCTGGATTGGGTTCTTGAAATTTGATTCCTTTTATGAGCCAACATAATTTAATCTGTGAGCTTTGTAGATAATTATTCGATGAATGTGACCTTAGCCCAACACAACACAGTCCCAAAATAGGATAAAGAAATAAGAGGCAATGGAGTAAATTAACAAGTGTTTTGAATATAAAAGCTGCTGTGCTGCACACAGACAGCTGCCTGCTGTCTGCTGTGTGTTCTCTGTTTGTGCATCCAGAGCTATAAAGAACAAGGAGATGAGCTACTGAATGTTTTGTGGGGGTGCATCTCGGCATTTGTAAAAATGTTCTGTAAGCAAATATGTAATTATCTGTACAAATTACAACCCGTCTTCATCTGTTTTTAAATTGTGTTTTCCTCACTCAGCTAAACCGATTAACAGAGGCTTCATGGATTACCTTTTTTTTACTGCAATCAACAATCTCCTTACCAAAAAAATTTTAAATAAAGGAAGAATATCATTGACTTGTTTTTGCGAATGTCAAATTCTTTATATTGGTAGTTTTGTATGTACTGTAGCTATCCAAGTTACTCACCACACAGTAGCAATTTTGTGGTTAAATACATTTACATTTACAGGTAAATACCAAAATTATCCTTATTTTACTCATTTTGCAAAAAGATACCAATTAAAATGTTTATTCTAACCAGGGGAGAAAACGAGAGTCTCTACCGCAGAGGTTTCAGTGGGCTGCCTCTGATAGTCGTCTGCCGTCAGAGAAAAACTGGCTCTTCTCTCCAATTTTAGTAAGGATATTTTTGAGGGACTTGTTCATGCAAAAACAACAATGAACTGGACTTTGTGTGCTTTGGGTTGATATCAGGTGAAAGGGTCCGGTTCTGCTGTTAGTTTTATGATGCATTCAAACTGGACGCGTTTCACATGGCAAAATTATTGTGCAATGTTATTCCAGCTCCCGAAGTGATATTCTCCCAATATTCATGCCATCACATCTCTTCCAGTTCACCAAAGTGAGATGATCAGAGGGCTAATTCCACATAAAATTTTCATTTGAGGTTCTATCTTCTGGCTTGTAAAACATGAATATATCTGTCAGGACTGTGGGAGGTCCAACATTCAACTTAAACACTCTTGGCAACAAGACTTACAGTGATTTCTGTCAGTTTGCTCGCTCTGTGCTAGCAGGGCCAGTGTGACAGAACTTAAAAAGACAGGGATAATCGAGTCGTAGGATTCAATAGTAAGAAGCACCTAGGGCAATGTTCTGCCACTGACACTTATTTAAAAGGTCATGTTAAATGTCAGACTGAGGGCAGCTGTAGCTCGAGGCCATGATCACACTGGAGACTCTTTTTTTTAAGCATTTCATCAGAGCTGGTAATATTTGGCTGACTGGAGGGGTTCGCCTAAGACATTTAGACCAAATCTTAAAATATTTTCTCAATTTAATTTTACAGCTAATTTAAGCTAATTTAGGAAGTTAACATTACAGGAGTAACCAGAAAGAAAGCAGTAAGTGACTGTATACAGACAAACAGATTGGTCAATGGGCAAAACACCTGCAAACACACTAAATTGAGATTTGAAAGTGGAAATGTTAAAAGATGTTCAGATTTTTGCTGCACACTGATTCTCAGCTGCCTTAAAAACAATACTTTACCCTCACATAGAAAAATTACATTTTCAGTAAATTAAAATCTTATTGAAGTGCCAAATGTACAGATAGCCATGGTGTGCAAACTACAGAGAGCCCAACCATTCAATCTAGTAAAGAAACAAAAAAAAGTTGGCATATTATGAGTAGCATGTCTGTTAAGACTATTAATATCTGTTAATATCTGCTAAGATATTAACTTGGCCAACTTCAATTAAAATGATCTCTGCCCTTGAAAGACTACAACTCTGGAGCACCAATATAATTTTGGTTTATGAAGCAGTCAAGTACTTTAGAATTTACTTGGGAAGCTTTTTTAGGAGAAGCTAAAAAGGTTCAAAGTTAGCAAAAGCGCTAAATCTAAAATTAGCTTCACCATTAGTGCAGTAGTAGAAGTGTACTCCACACTGAGCTTGACTGATTAATTGCTATTGGCTAATATTCATTTGTTTAATCAAAGTGTTACTCTACAAAGAGTAAAATAAAAAATATCACATTATTTAGCAAAACTCAGTGTTAAATTACACCATACTCTGCTTTAAAGCAAAGCGCTTTTTTGCTAAAGGTTATCATTCAGTGATAATTTTATGCTTCTCCACAATTATACGTCACAAGAGTTGACATTTTGCAAAAGGCTGCTCATTTTCTTCCACATTTGGTTACATAAAAAAAAAATCTTTCTTAGACACTCAGACATAAGTTTGTACGACAGCAGCCTGAATAATCCCAGATCTCTGTTCCAAAAGGTACGGTGGTTTAAAGCAGTGGTCCCCAACCTTTTCTGTGCCGCGGACCGGTTGAGACTTTGAAATTTTTCAAAGTCTCAACCGGTGGGGGTAGTGCGCGCGCGCTAAGACAGAAGCCGTTACGTAGAGCAGATTGTAACGTAGGACTCACCTACCAGGCAGCATGTGTCTCTTTTCCCCCCTTTGCTGCTTGTGGCTCAATGTTGGCGCACAACTAACCAAGAGAATCCGGTTACAG